>JAQFYC010000899.1:0-43659 GCA_034694165.1 Tomocerus mixtus
ATATGCATGGGAATGGGGAATAATCTAATACGATTATCATTACAATATTACAACTGAGTGAGTGAGCAACGTCTTTAGTTACTGTTCCTTCTAGTAGCAGGCTAATATTATACTATCGTCGTCGTCACGTTTATATTTAAGGCAGAAACACCAAACACATATTCTTCTATTAACGCAAAAGAACCGAAAGACATTACTTGTTGATGTACAAGATGACTTGGGTCTGGGTGTACTGCTACTGATACATTAAGCTTAATCGTTTAATGAGTATGACCTTTTAATAATTTTGCACATATCCAAATCTGCTAACTGTTGTATAAGGGTAGATGTTGATGTTATATAATACTATTGCATGTAAAATCGTACCATGTACAAATATAAGGTAAGATAACATTATTAGGAAATAGAAAAATGAGACTTGGACCTATTGTATCTATTGAAAAATATGCATTGGGTCTTTTCACCCTCATAAAACACGTAGCTTGGACCTTTTTTCAATTATAGAAAAATGTCCCTTGCCTAGGGTACTTTACATCACCATACATAGTAGAATAATAGACAAGAGGTAAAGGTATGTAAACTATGACGATATATTATGCTAATTCTGATAATAGGACATGGACATAGTTGTGTACTTAATACTTTTCTTTTCAATCATATCTTCGACTTTATTTCCCATGACTTTGCCTCAGAAAAATAAATGGAGGAAAGCTTATATCTGGGTAACTTAAGAAAGAGTGTACCGTATGAGCTGTAGGAATGCACCAGCAATGCTAATGTTATCTAAGTAAGTTGCGTAGCCTTAGAGCTAACAGTCAAGTTGAGTCAACTGTAATCAGTCAGACAAAATAATACCGTGTATGAGAGAAAGAATCGCGGTCTCATCCTCTTCGTCTGCCTGCCAAGATCTCATCTCAATAGCTCACCTACCTGCCTACCTACCTGTATGATTGTCTTATCTACGAAAGCAGTACTGATATGTATAGGCTTGTACATATACTTACTACTTATCTATATGTGTATGCGTAATACACTTTGTCTATCCTGCAGAGTTTACAAAGAGTATCCCGTACAAGATATAAGTACAATCCTCAGACATGGCAAAGTTGAAAAGAGTATTGTTTGAATCTCAAGAAGGGTAAGTAACTTTGCATTATATAAGAGGTATGTACAGACGTATTTATTTAAGTACCTATCTAGTATATATATATATAGTATGTATTTGGAATGTAGTTGCACTGAATATTGTATCTGTCTATTCTTCATCTGTAGGTAGGTTCGGATAGATGTATTTTATAGCTACTAGGATAAAGTGAGTCGAATCAGCTCTGACGGACTGAAACTGAAAAAACAGGTAAACTTACCCAGAGGCAATTCTTCAACTGGAACACAATACAATGCAGACTTGAGTAGAATGGATGAATTGAACATACCTGAACTATCTCCTGAAGGTATTAGTATATTTTATGTATGTATGCATGCAAGTAGTCTACATAGTAATCCCATGCAGTCCTATATACCTGAAATATAAACAAAATATAATACAATCTCTCTTTTCATACGTTCCTACCTATGTTAAGATGTGTGCATTACATTGTGGAACAGATACACAGACACAAAGAAGATTCTACTTGTATTTACTTGCTATACAAGTACAGGCATATATTCTGTGTAGTAAGTAGTAGTACATACAAAAATTGAATTCTTGTATTTAAGCACTACGTCAGTAGTGTTTGGTGTTATTTTATGTTGTCTTGTGAAAGTACAATGGTGTATTGTAATCTGTATCCTGTACTTATTGTCAGCTAGAGTCCATACCTAGGTTAGCATATGAAATAAGCAGCAATCCAATCCTATGTAATGCCATGCTATGTAACGTAAGAAGCAAATTGTAAAATACGTTGTACCCCATTCCAATTGCATAGCATTAAACTTGACTCTGTGTCTATCTTTGTATGCATATTTATGTAGGTATTACTGTATCGTTCGTGATTGTAAGTTTGTAAGTAAAGGATTCACATAATATTACTTCTAGTTAGTACAGATACATAGACAAGAGACAGACTACAAAATGCATATGCTTACATATACAGGCAAGTTGGCTAAACATAAGTAGACATTACCTGTTCTGTTCTGTTCTGATGCTCTAAGTACATATCATCTAATGGTATTTTCTTATTCTTACATGTGTGTATACTACTTACGTTAGGTGTGTTGTGCTATGCCAAACAATGCAATGATTTTCCCACTTGAAATCTCAGAGTGTTTAGTTATTATTTGAAACAGGTGTAGAGAAGGTCTATCTCACTTCGTCTCACACAAACATAACGAACTTACATTACAGTAGTATATACGCACAAACACATTTTGCGTCTCACATTCATTCAAACTTCAAATTAAAAACATCCAAACTAAGTTATTCAACCAAGAGAAAGGAATACTTCATTAACATTCTGGCCAACATTTTACTGCATAGTGAGTTCCACAAAAGAATTGCGGAAAATTACTAAAGCTACAAAGAATTCGTATGAATTGCTCAATTCATCACAATAAAAGCACATATAAGTACATAAATCATTACTTTTTTAGTAAACCATGTTAAATGTGTTCATGAATTAGTATAACAATGTAATACAGCACATGAATTTCCGGTGTTTCCTCTATCAATTTGGTAACAAATTGAAGTGCAGACTGAATAGGTACTTATATCCTTAATAGGGTGTGTTTCTATTTGTTTACATATAGTATATAGTAGCAAATATATTTGTATGTATGGTTTTAATTATCCTAAGTACGTAAGTGTAGAACATAATGATGAGATAGCATCATCAACATACATTTGTTCGATCCAATGAATCGGCAGCGGATGTAAATAAATAAAACAACAATAAAATAATCATGTATACAAGCTATAAATACGTAAGCAAGTATCTGTAACAATTCGCAACTACCGGCTGACTACATAAATATCACATCAGATCAGCAAAGTGCATTGCAGTGCAACAATTATAATACATTTACACTTTACAGTTACTTACAATGAGTACTCACTATTATAATATCTTCTCTGAGTGAAAAAGTTATGATCTATTGACCATAAGTACTACATTGCATATATAGGAACATAAAGGAACACAACAATAAAGAAAAGCCGCCAGTATCACCCATCGGTAGTGTTAGTTTGTGGTTTGGTTTCGTTTGTTGGTCTGGCAATGGCAATGAGAATCGAATGTTACGTACTACTACGTACAAACTAAAGTACACACAGCTCTAAACGTTTAAACTCTGTTTACTATCAAGGAATTTCTTCAGTGTGTAACGAAACATTCATTGTGACAAGACAGCCTCTCTGAATGCACTTACTTACGTTAGTGTAAAGCTTACCTACATATTACTTGCAATTGCAGACATAAAGTGCTTATGATAAGCCTTCCTTATTTTATTTCTTTTACATTGCATTGCCGAGAAGTTCAATTGAGTTGAGGTTGAGACTGTGTCAATGGAACTCTTGGTCTGTCTATCTACACTCTTGCTGCATACATAACTTCTTAACTGTATCTACATTATAATTTATCTAAAAAAGTGGGAAAATTCTTATGGATTACCTTCATCTCTCTTAACTTACAGTGAAATTAACGCGAAATCCATGTAATGCAATCAATTACAAGAATTATTTTCAAGTTTAAAATAATTTAACACAGATTAGCTAAAATTCTTGTTCAGTGTATACTTAGTTCTTCAAGTGCAATAAAAAGTAATCTCTTTTTCACCCTTGATGACCCTTGATTTACCACTATACCTAAAGTATTTCGCTAAACATACATTACATGCAGAGTTGCTTACTTATATAAGTGTTATAGTGTTTAACTGCTAATTGTCGGTTTATTACACTTTACAAATAACACTAAATATTAATTTAGATCCAAAAAATTACCATTTGAAGGATAAAATTCATTAGCAATAAGAATTATTACAACACAACCAAGAAATATCACATTACATTTATACTTGGATCAACAGTTTGCATTTGTAACGTGAAACTGTTTGTGTTGACGTTAGATATATCTTTGTTTACGACTTCTTCTGAGAAATCAACGCAGAGACAGTGAAGCACACTTCTGCAATAAAACCTTTATGCTACTGCTAATAAATTATTAATACACATGCACTACATATAACATAGCCCCGTTTTTATGTACGTCAATATTTTGTAATGTTGCCTCATAAAATTGTCTATCAGCCAATACAATAAAATATAGAGCAAATTGTCTCGTCTCATTCTTAACAAGTTAAGTGGAAGTTCATATTTCAGTAGATGCATGCAAAGTTCCAAAAATATCATTCAGAAAGAATTTCATGCTTGTGTTTTATTCCAAATTAATTGCGAATTGAAACCGTAATTACCCTTTACATTTAATGTAAATAATAGAATTTCTTATTGTGTTGCACAAACAGAAAGCTGACGTAAGTAAATCAAGTTGCCAAAATTCTGTTTGTGAGTGAGTAATAGTTGTGGAGATTATTGTGCTATGCTTGCTCTCATTTGTTAAGGTGACTAATGCAAATTCCTGTAAAACATTAAGAGACTGTAATATAATATAATAACTGCCACCTAAAGACAGTTTGTCATACAAATGCTAAATGTTGCCGTATTAATAAACACGCTTTGATTCAATCTGCATTTACCGTGGTGTAGGTATATTGTTGCATTTCGCAACATCATCTCATTTTGGTGGTGCTGATGTGAGACATTTTATAATTGCGACATTGATATACCAAACCTATATACAATTAAAAGAATGTGCCAGTGATATTGTTTTTACTTTTCCTTGTGTAGTGTTCTGTTTTAAATCAAACAACTCCCTTCTTTGTGGACTTCTTTCAATAATCTAAGGTAAATAAAATGCATATTTGTGATATTTAATCTTTGTGACAACCTTCCAATGTTATAATGCAGTGTACAATTTCTGTCCAACCAATGCAATGTTTTTTAATACTTGTAGTATTTACAATTAGAATTAGAGCAATTGCAGTTTAGTTACACTTAAATATAGTACATAGCTTTAGTATTGAATTGGACACTTCATCTTAATGATTTTCACAACAAATTGCAGTAAAAAAAACTAATTCGCGATTTATGTAGAAGCAATTCCGAGAAAAAGATTGATTGTTCAGCAGATTCTTCCTTTTACGCATTTTATGTTATGGTCCACTGTGCATAAGTAATAGAAAATAATCTTCGTAAGTAGGTAGATACTAAAAATGTAAATTGCAATACAATTCATGTCCATTTCATAAATGTCTGCTTATTCATAAATAGTTAGTTTATGGACAGTTAGCTTACGTGCTAAAACTGAAACTCGGTCTAATCAAATCACAATACCGCAATGTAACCTTATTGTTAAGTCTGTTGTGAGTGAAGCCAAGCCGCTGTAGCTTAAAGCCATAAATCTTCACGTGACATAAATTTTTGACAAGCTGAAATGGAATTTGCATGAGCAATTAACTTTAAGGTCTGCATTCTTTATTGTTAGTCTGAAACTGAGACTGACTAAACTATCAACAAGCCAAACGTGGTTACTTTAGTTTTGCTATTATATCTGTAGTACTGTTAGTAAGTTATTATAAGTGATACCTTGATAGAGCTTTCGTGGCCGTCTTCGTCCTCTCTTCTTTTAAAGCCTGTGTCTGTGTCCTACAGTTTGTTTTTCCTGTCTTATCAAGTTTTGCTGAAACAAACGCTATACAAAGTGTACACGATTAATAAATTATAAGATAAAAGCATACATATGTATGTGTAGTGCACACATGTGTATTGTACTGTAATGTATTTATGTATGTATGTAGGTAATTGGTACCTTAAGCTTAAGAAATAAGCGATTCTCTATTATAGTATAGAATAACTGGGCTACGGATTTGTAAGTACAACTAAAATCTTTCTTGCACATACATAAAGAGTATAGTACCGGACTGAGTACTTATGATAGAAACATGAACAACTAAACTGAAGTCAAGAGAACATCTTTAGTGTTTATTACTTTATCCACATCTGTATACTCACTTTGTAATATAAAATGTAATGTAACACATTGGGAATGTATACTTATAATCACTATTCTATGCTCTATCTTCTAGCGTAAGTCGTAAGTTCCAACAGGTTATCGTAGTCTGGTATGCAAGTAGACATTAAACATACACAACACTGCACTGTACACAAGATGGACATTAAACTTTGTTTTGTTGTGCTCTAAATTCTACACTTTTGTTTCGTTAGCCGGTGGTCCATAAAACCAAACTACATTTTATTATAACACGTACTACTATCTCATCTCATCAAGTGTGTTTGTTATTTCCTTGAGTTGTTCTCTAAATTAAATAAAAAGTGTAACATCAGCACGGAATTCATATGTGGAACCTTTTTGCTATACAGATATGCAGTAATTAATCATAATATTAGTAGTATTAGTAGTATTACCAGAAAATACTTGTTAGCATAATAGGATTCGCAAAACAAAATTAACACAGTATGAATTGACTTCGTAATTGCTAAATATTAGTATGAGAAGAGCCAATTGGCTTTTGGGCTAGTAAATGTGATCTTGTTAACTTCGCTCTTGTAATTATCTATTATTGTAATATCCATGTGGATTTCGCTCTTGTGACCAACCAAGGGAAACTATGATTGCTAAAATCATATAGCAGCCCCTGTTTATATGTCTGCGTTGTAATTTCATTTAGTTCAATGCCAATTCTAAAGGTAAACTCGAAAACTAAAGTGAAGTAAACATTTTATTACAATTAAAGACAAACTAAATTAAATTAAAAGCTCTGCCATTCATAATAAGATTAAGTAGGTAGTCCTTTATGCTCTGCTAGGGTTTATACTATATACTACTGCTTAGTGTACTGTCTAACTGACTACGACCACACACATTACAGTTATTTAGCAAAGTTATATTGCATTACAAGCTTGAGAACTGCCTATCTCTCTGCTTCAATGATAATAAGTAGCCAATGGATGGATGGATCTATTTCGCAAAATAAATTAGGTGAAATTAGTCAACTGAGGAAACTACTTTATTCCTATTGCGAATAATTTTAACTAAAGAGAGTTTGTCATAGCCTGCAGGCTTATACACCAAACTTCTTGTCGGGCCACTAAAATCTGCAGGTATGTAGTTGGAAACTTATGTAAATAATTGATAGGAATACAATTTCATTGCAAGTATAGTACATGTTAACTATAAGTTATTATTTTTACCCAATATTATTATTATTATAGCTATGGCCCATAAATATATCCGTTTCAGTGCTATAGATAGGTATGTAACATTTTATCTGAATAGGAAAATTCTTGAAATGTAAATAACTCTAATTAATTTGCTCTCAATTTTCTGCTGCGTAAATATAGCAATGTAATGTGCATTCATTTACATTTGTTCATGTCATGTCATTAAATACATAATGATATATGGTAAGTAAATATAAGGAATGTGATTGCATAGAAATCAACTTACCTAGGTATTGGACTTGACAGTACGCGAATTCTATTTGTATTTACTTAGGAATTGTAAGTAGGAAATGGCACAGGTCATTTTATGATGCAAGTAAACACTAGGAAATATAATTGGCTAATTTTATTATTCAATTTCAAACTGTAATTGAAAGCTCAATTAAATATACTGTTTTCTTCTTCATTGTCAGTAGCGTGCACACAGTATCGTGCAACCATTGATTTCCATTCAACCTTAACTCACGATCAGAAATATTGATAGCAATAAAAAATAGATTGTATTTACAATAATCTATAGTAGTTGGATAGACTGGTACATTTATAAATACATACTTTATGAATCATGCATTACAGATATAGTGTAGGACTAATAATTTTCAATTAGATCGGGTAAAGGAACGTAGTATTGGTATTTAAACATAGTACCTATAACTTAAACATTTATATAAGGTAGTTTACTTTACAATATCTGTAAATTAAAAAAGTTTAAATTAAGTATTTTACTTACTACATGCTCTATGCATAACATTATTAAATTAACCGCATTCCTTTAAGAATATAAATTATACATTGAATTGGATTGTAGGTATTGTGGATATAAAAAAGATTTTCAAAAGAATTCCGAATTCATTAGATGAATGTCAAAACACTCCACTCTACCCTCAGTTTACTTTGTACTCTGCATAAAGTAATGCTCAAGATGTTCATAGGGTTTGAGTTGAGTGACACAGACACAACTACTGGACATGGCAAGACCATCTTGGTATTTAATTTGTCAATTCTTTTAAAGCAGTCAACCAAGAAGGATTCCAAGAGGATCTTACCGACTTCTTTGTACTATATCTACCAGTATGTTCATCTTTACATACCTTATCGTTAGTTACAATAAACTTTATTTACATTTTTCCCTTTCGGAGCCTGAAAGGAATAAAATATCATTGTGGAGCCGCTATACTTCCTAAAAAGCTCATTGTGCAATGCAATTTACTTTTATTGAGTACCTTTATGGTATTCAATTTTCATACAAAAGGATTTTATTCTTATGTAAATTACCATTCATTGTTGGAAAGACTGAAACATTCTGTAATTATTGAGATGAGGCAGTGAATTCAACCTGCTACTACTTTACTCCTTTTCTAAAGCATTACAAAGAAGTACATGTGCGAAGGATCAAAGATTCGTATATTAAATGTTACGTATTAAATAATTTTGTTGCTTTTACTTACAATTTACTACAACTCTACCTTTTTGAAACCTCATGTCTCATTTCACTGTATAAATATTGAATATTCATATTAGTGTACTAACTACTCGTGAAATACACAATAAATGCTTAAGGAAATGGAGAAGTACCATACGAATATCGATGTGGGAGGTTAGTTTCATTTACATCTGCATATTGATTGTTATATTAAATATATTCGTAAGTAGATATATGATTTTGTGTCATAAATTATGCATTTATGCATATCAAACTCCACCACAATACACAAAGCTATTCAATGACATAGAAGTTAAAATAATTTTTAGAGTTAGTAGCTTTAGTGCATGTACTGTACTTTATTACAATTTATAACTGATTTGTTCAATCATTAAGAAAGTTGAGACAGCATTGGACGGTATTTGTTGTAGACCAATGCATTGGCAGCAACTACAAATAGGTACGTTAGATAATTATGTCATTAGCTTATTATACATGTAATCAATGATGTGTAGTTAATTATATATTCATCATTTTATGATTAAAGTTCAATGCACACCTTGAATGTACCTACTACTGAATATGTAAATATGTTAAACAATTATAATTGTTATAGCATTGTTATTAGAAACAGAAATTGAAAGTATCAGGACAGGAGGAATAATTCGCGGCTAAGAGCATCCAATATTTTAGTTTTCTAATTTTCTAATAATGGCGGTACCTACATAAAAGGGCACCTGCACAAGTGAATGTTATATAACTAAGCATAGCTTGGCAAATTGTAGTTTTATTTGTAGTAATGCTCTGTCATAAATGTATAGGAAGGATAATAAGCAGTTATAGTTATAGTAGCTACGCAATTGTTGTCTTATGCGTAAGTTCTCCTACTTTTGTTACAAAGTATTCAAAATTTTGGAAAAAGTGCTGTCGATATTTTTAACTCGTTTCCCATTATGTTGTTTCCGTCATTATTTGAATTGCACAATGTAACTTTATGTGTACAAATTGGTGTACAAAGGTAATTTTACATTACATCGTTTTATGTAAGTACTAATAGAAAAAAATAGTGTCTCTATACGTGCTATACCTATACTGTTGTGTAGTGAGATGTGCTGTAATAGATGCAAAAACAATCGTGATGAAAGTCCCGTCGTCTGGTTTCTGTTCAGTTTCCATTTCATTTTTTGTTGATGCATTCAAAGGTACTCTTGTCATCTTAAGATATCTAACTCACAAAAGCATCTCTAACTCTATTCCCCACTCCCTACATTGTTTATGTAGAAAAAAGAAAACTAAGTTGTTAGTTGAGACTACTTGAGTTGCCCAGCAGATTGTTTTGTGAGAAAAGTAAGAGAATAGTTTACAAATGTGATTTTCGCTGTTCATCTTTAAGTCAATAACGAACTAAGGTAAAGGAAGGTACATAGATAAGTACGTGTGTACACGACTATGACAATTCGAATAGTTGCAGTTGGGAGAAGTTGCAGACCTACTCTCACTTTATTACTTACTTACTTAGGTAGCACTTGTACGATGGGTTCCATGCTAACTATTACTATTCATTTATTTTCATTAGTCCATCATGACGAAGGTATTTTAAACGTTTTTTGTATCACTACACCAGTCAGTCACTTTCGAAGACCATAAGACAACTTTTGACTGTTTTTGCACTAAACAAGCAACAACCAACAGTTGGTCTTGTCTTGGCTCATAGTGTATGTTTAGTTACATGCAAATGTATTCAGATTCAAATTCTGTTGGTTCTTCTCCATTGTTGAACATTTATAGGATTGTAGGTTCCTTCCCTGGTTTGGTTTGGTTTGGTCTGGCATGTCTTAAACTATTCACGCCACAATGCACGCTCGATTTTGAAGAATATTCAGCCTTGGTTACTGCACGGGTTGTTCAATTGAATCTCCCTGCTCTAGAAATACATAGTAGTACCTTAACAAAGAAAAACCAAGACCTTAAGATTGTCATTCTCCGAAATCTCTACATACCTTTCCTTACTATGTAATGCATCTTTAGATAGCACATTATTTATATCCTCCACAACACACTTATTAAGTCATGTCGACACACCCACAGATATCTTTATCAATTCCTCGCAGATAATTGATAGATACATTTAATTTTATTTGGTCTTTCACACTATAGTGCTCTGTAGCTTTGTATATTCCTGTGCTACATTACAAAACGCTTGAGGTGATATCTGAGAACCATAAACTTTGTGGTATGTCATTGTAAAGACAAGATATTTGGTGTTACTCCATTAT
The DNA here is from genome assembly GCA_034694165.1 of Tomocerus mixtus. Lineage (NCBI taxonomy): Eukaryota > Metazoa > Arthropoda > Collembola > Entomobryomorpha > Tomoceridae > Tomocerus > Tomocerus mixtus. Next base: position 10,991 of record JAQFYC010000899.1, read on the forward strand.
AAGAAGTGAACTATTTCAATTATATTAAAGAGTGCAACATAGTTTATTTAATATATACCTCGAGTATTACTACATCTGGATCCAGAACTACAGCACACAAGATATTATATAAGTAATATTCACAAAATGTGAATGAAGTTTCTATTTCTATAAGTACCCTAAATAACTTGTAAATAAATAAATGAGGCAACTTGGAGAATTTTGAGCAAAGTAGGTATACCTATAGTAGTTGAGTAGGTATGTAAGGTACACTCCCTACATAGATAGTCTGAAGTGAAGAATTGTTAAGAAAAGTTTCCTCAGAATCTTCTTGTGAATTGTTAGGATAACTATACATGTACCTATTTCATCTCAGATAGTACATCTAATGATAAGTATATCTTCACTACTTGTGCTTACCTCACTTAATAAACTATATAAGCTTTATTCATTCGGAGATTCTGACAGCTGTGCTTTGCTAACGATGAGAGCAGCTCATCCGTCTTTCAGATGCTTAAGAAAGGTCTGACTCTACTAATGATATTCTTATGTAATATTATTAAGGCTTTCATTCACTATGTTTTGTATTGCATCTAACACAGGGACCTACTGTACTGACAATGAGTACTGGGTAGCTCAAGCTACTTTTTTGAGGTAAGTCCCATTTATGTGACAACGACAAGGATTTTTGACGTACGTGTATAGTGTATGGGTAGTTAGGTTATAATCTACAACAGTATAGACAAGTTTTAGGGTTCAGCTTATATTTCTCATTCCGTCGCAGTCGCAGAGTCAAAGTGGATGGAATACTATAAAGGGAATTTAGAATTACCTAAGAAAAAGTGACAATTGACAGGATGTTGAAGCTTTCAAAGAAAGTATTTGTCATTCCATTGCTATAGGAGGATGGGTTAGTTATATTCGATGGTGCTAAACAATATAAACGTATCCAGTATCCAATGCAAGATAGACCAAGATATATAATGTACCAACGATAAGCAGTGATCAACGCTATAGATGTTATCCTATTATTCACAAACCTACTAATAGATAAGAATAAATGTCCCAAAGTGGAAAGAGTTGCAGGTTAAAAGACAGGAGACAGTATCTATGATTATCTTACCTTTAACCGTAAGTTGTCCTTAAAATTTTACGTTGAAGACAATAATGTTATCTTTAACTGCATTTTGACTCAAGATATTTTATCTACATTAATTTCTTCTAAATTGCACCAGACAGACTGGGACATGGACAAATATCTGTAAATACTCAGTAATAATGTAGGTAGATGTATTAAGGAGCTCGTGTCAAGCTTAGTGATATGCGCCCTTCCATTTGCAGTGTTTTTGATTGTAGTGGAAGCTTCAGTGAAATGGAAAAGTAAAAGTTGGACATCCTCACAATTTCTTCGCAAGATCAGAATTAGGAGTACATCCTTTCCTTATAGTAGATGATAGCTAGAAGCTGGAGTTGTTTAGCTAGTCATGTATGTATGATTCAGTCTGACACAGTGATATATGAGTGCAAAGCATAGCCCAAGACTTATCTTTTGTGCACAAGCAATCAAGTTGAAATGGAGCAAAATCCCATCTTTTGCTATAATAGCGCACAACAGCGAGACTAAGGGAATGAGTGAGAGCTGGCTGATACTGTAACTTCGAATGAATGAACAACAAAATGAGATGCTTTAGTGTTTGCCATAGGAAAGATAGCCAAAGGTAATGATAATACTAGGAATTCCAAGAATAATTACAATACAAAATGCTTCCTATAAGCATCTGTAGCTTACGACTTTACTGAAAATTATGTATTTACTATGTATAGTATATGTATGTTCTAAGTTATGAATTGTAAAGAAATCGCTACCTGCATTTGCTGCAAAAGCCATTTCTGGTACTTGCTTTACATTTACGATACTGTCTTTTAGTGAGACTTGTGCACAGAAAACACTATTTATCTTCACAATATTCTTTTGTCAAGATTTTCAGTTGTCCTTTCATTTGTTATTGTGTCAAATGCAATGCAAGATCGAAATTATCTATAGTAAATATTTCCAACCTATAATAAAGTTACATAGTATAGTTATATACTTACGTGCTCACATAATACTATTTTATATCCATACTCATTCTTAGGTAATCATTATCAGCACCGACATCATGTCAATATAAAGGAAACATTATTGTTCGCCTAGAGTGAGTGAATGTGAGAAAATAGACTTCATGGTATTGCATGATCATTAATTACATATTTTCGTAGAACGCAATATTTTTTCTCTTAGCCTACGAAGAATTTTAGGCTCCGTAGTAAAGTAATAGCATTGGATTGTACTAATAATACCTCGTGAAGATGTAGAATGTAGGTATGTGTCCGATGTGACCCTAATAATTTATCATATCAGTTATGGTTCAATAATTACCGATAAGCTGATTTTCTCGGCTCAGAAAAATCTTTCTCCAATTTTCTACAGTACAAGGTAGGACAGTTTTATCTTTGTACGCCTTCACTACTAATAGTATTAAGTACGTAAGTAGATTGAAGAATACTGATATAAATTGAAACCCATAAGGACTATAATACTTAGCTGTATATTTTTAAAACCCGAATCTCATCCCGTAAAAGGTTGTTCCTTTATTCACCTTTTAGTTTCTTGTATTTATTTATATTCAAGTATTTTGTTGGGTTCTGCTTCTATTCTGCTATCTCGTACCTGGATAAAAAGAATCACCAAAGGTATTCATAGTTTGAACTGAAGGCAGAATCTCATTCCTATTTTCTTTCCACCTTGCTGAGCACTACTTTAAAAAGAGTCTGACTGAAAGCATGGACATCAAATCAAAGCACGATCTTAGCACAACGTGAGTTGGTTTGCTTTGCAGTTTAACTTAGAATTTAAACTTGGTTATACTTTGCCTTTGGTTCTTTGACTTTTATATTTGTTACATCATGTCACATTAAATCACTTTTCTGTTGCAATGTAATCCAATGCAACTTCAATCTTAAATTCAAGTAAATATGTAAGTTGTAAGCTATCCATTTATTTAACCTTTAAATAGCACTCCTGTTTTACTTCCCCATTTTATAGTAAATAAATAAATACACCTTCTTACCCTTAAACAATGACACGACTCCCATTCCCCAATTTTTACAAACAATAATGTTCTTTATTATGCAAAAATAAATTTTTGGCATACGATTAGTTGAACTTTTGCTATGCATTTTGGGTTTACGTTGCATGTTTATATCTGTAATGTACAGAATATGTAATGCAATGTGAGTTTGCGTAAAAGCTCAAAATGATAATCTTTTCATCACACAAATATATGCAATGTATATGCATTACTATGCTGTCTGCAATACAGAAATATTTATCTGCATGTGTATTGTAATTGTGCTTTGTCACTTGTTGAAGGAAGTTTGTATTTGTAAATTATAGCTCTTTAATTTAATGTCCATTGGGAAATAATTTCTGATGATATTAAAATGTTGAAAATGTAATGTAGGTTCATCTATAGTATTGTGTTGCTTTTAAGTAAAGTTTACAGCATTTTTAAAAATGAATTGTTTCACACTCTAAGATTAGGTAACTCGATATTTTGGATTGTAAAAGTATTTGTTTGAAATCTTTGCAGTTTTGATCTTAGTTTCATATGTTATTTGCATTAAATTAATTTATGCAAATGGAAAAGTCAAATTATAGATTCAGAGTATTTTCTTTGGAACCAACATCCCAAAATTGTCGATGCATCCCAGCCAATGTTCTTTAAAAGTTTTTTAAAAGCACTTTGTTTACTTGTTGTCTATGCACGAACTCTTAAGTTTCTCTGTACTCTGTACTCTCCACTTTGTCTGTAGTTGTATGTATTTTGTGCGTAGCATGTAACATTGTCCTACTGTATTCCTCTGCTAATGTATATTTACTTTTCCTTTTGTGCAAGAAGTTCCTATTTTTTATTTAAAAGCGAAGAAAAAAGGAGCAGACCACACCACATCAGACTCTTTTACTCTCCCACCCATGACGACAATGGTTACATTAACATTGTACATTATGTTGACATTTATATGCTATAGTAGTAGGTACCTAGTCCAACTCCAAATCCCAACTGAACTTAACGAATTGTGATAAGATCTGAACTCGAACAACGTTAAATCAAACTCTACGTATAGGTATATAAGTCTAGGTGGTTATATCACGAGAGTCAGCATAAATATTTCATTAGCCTCACCCTCTACATAATAAATGTATCTTGGATTACATCTTATATTACCATTCACGTCTCAGGAGTACCCCTGCACTCTGTATTGCATTGTCAGCTGATTATTAAAGGCAACTTAACTGTAGGCATGATGTGCCCATTACAAAGAGGAAACAAAGATTGTAGATACTTACATATAGCAACCTGTGCTTTATATTTACTTAGATAGTAGGTGAACAGCACCTTCCATAGCTTATGCATATACGTTTACATCATTTTCACGCTTCGTGATCCTGAGAGTGATATTGAGCTTGGCTTTACTTTTCAATGATTACATAAAATGAATTCCTGCCTACCTGTTAAATAATATACAGAGCTACATTAACTTGACTTTATGTTCTACTTTTGAACTAATGTTAACATAACAGCTAGGCTAGCCCAGTTATTCTGTTTCATTATTTCAAGGGTTAGATCACCAAAATACTTACTAGGTTAATATCTTGTTTAAATGATAATTTTTGTCTCGATGCGTTTAATTTATTTACGTTGACCTTTCTATTTGCCAAGCAGGTCAAAACTATATAGTGGTAGTATATATAGAAATGCAATTGCGTATGTAATAAAGTAATTTTTTACTTAAACGGGTAGGACTACAGGACTGTCTAAATACAAATGCTATAGTAATTGCTGTTGAAGTATGTATAAAATGTGAATTGTCTCTGTGTACCAAATTGCATTCGCATTAGTCACTATCACTGCTGCAATAAAAAATAACATTGTCCTTAGGTAATTTGTATGCCATTTGTGTATGCATGACTGCATTAATTCGTTCTTGACGGCAACGGACAACTGACAACAAAAGGCGTTGGTGTCTAGTTCAGATGTTCAGGTTCAGAATAGTGACCTGACTAGTAAATTCAATGTTTACCTATTAGTGTGTAATGTATATGTATGCACATGTCACAGGAACTTCTATATAATTATCCCTTGCCATTCTATTCAAAATTTTAGTATCGGTAACTGTTATAGTATTTTGTAGGACGTAACTTTGTTTTGTTTCTCTGCTTTGCAAATTACAATTATGTACACAGACACAATTCGAATACATTTGTAACGGAAATGAGTTACTCTTTTATAACTTCATTCTGGGTATAATCATTTAAGGAGAATGTAATTAAATATTGGATTGAAAAAATAGCTCTATAAAACTTGAGTGCATAAGATAGATAATACCCCATATTAATACAACGTGTTGTTTTTGACAATGAACTACAAATAGACGGCAATAACTTAACAAAGAGCATTTAAATGTAACTACCGGTTTTATTTGCATTTATTTAGAGTTGCAAGTTGCAACAATAATTGTTATTCTCGTTTAATTGCTTGCTATCCAAATGAGAGTGAAAGGAGGTGTGGTACGGAAGACATAAACCCACTTTGCATTGCAATGTCTACTATATATTTATATTAACAGTAGAAAATGTACATTATAACCTACGTAAATATGAACGATAATTTACATAAGTACTATGTTTTGTACTTTTGTAGATAAGTTTTCAAAGTGTAGTGTAAGATGTAGTGTTTAACTTAAACTGTTTCTATTTCAATTCAAAGTACAAAAGCACACGTATTTTAATAGTATTTTATGTTACGTGATTTCGTTGTTGTCAGAGAACAGATATTCCTACTTAATACCTAGGAACCCATCATTTTCTATAAAATGGGAATTGTATTAACGAGCAGTTGGCAGAAGCTTATACCTAATTAAAGATAGTGAGCAGTAAATAACACACATAAGTATTTAATTGTGTTGGCATTCTAAATCTGTTTACTCTTCATCATTAAAAATCTTTTCTGCATTCTGTAATGGTAAACGTTTAATGAATCTGCATTTCGCATAAAAATCTACCATAATACACGATTGTACTTATAATATTTGTTTGTACCTACATACCTTCCTAAAATTGAATGAACAGTAAGGATATTGAAATATATACAGAATGAAATACATTTAGTACACATTACTGCACTTTTGCTGCATGGCAATGTTTCATAAAATTCTGATCTATGAGATATCACCAACATGGCATGACATCGTTGGTTATTCAATAGATAAGTAGTAAATATAGGTAGTTAAATATCCGCATATAGGAAGCAAATATCTCTAATGATTCGTTCCTCTCAATCATCCAAATCCATTGCGTGCAGCCACAAACAATATAATGGCCATCGTAATAATAGACTCGGTTGTCTCATCTCTCTTCTCTGTGGTCTGGTCTGTTTTGCCACTATTCCATCATTTCCATCCTGAACAATAGAAATCGTTGGTTGGTAAAGAGAAATTTGCATTTAGAGCATCCTTGACAGTATAGGTTTAGGTTTTTATTGTTCAGGTCATGTGGATAAAATATCAAAATTTTGTGCAAGCAAAAGAGAACTGAGCATCGTGTACCAACCAACAAACCAACTAAACGGTCCTCTCTATTCAAACGACATTACGGCTTACCTTAACAAAATAATAGTTATATTGCCGACAATTGTGGTTTTCCGATAGGCACATTATGACTGTCTCCAATTTCGACAAATTTGCATACAAAGTTTCATATTCGTACTAGAATCCTTATAAGTAAATAACGTAACAATATTTATGTATTTATATGGTGGTACTGGGAATTGGGAGTTATTGTGCATTATTATATAGGTATATCTAGTTAGGTTGGTGTCCGGTGCACTGTAGTAAATAGGATTTTGTATGGTGTTTTAGAATTCTGCTGAATTCTGTTTCACTTTAGTCTTTGTCATTTCGTCTCCAGCAACTCTTTTGAGACGGAAGAAGATCCTTCAACATTTAACTTTCAAGTGAACTGTTTTTATATCACTTACTACTGTATGCATAGTTTTGTGTTGTGAATTCATTTCTCTAACTTACTTTATCCATACAACTTCATACTATCGTGTTTTACTATACCTTTGAATCCCTTTGAACGTTTAGTTCAGCTCACAAGAGACGTTATTGTGTTATTGTCGTACTATTCGCATATAAGTTATATAAAGAATATGCAAGAATTCTAGTTCTACCTAAGAAATACATTACACAAATACATATCTACAATCTTCCTTTAACTGTACACATTATTTCTTATTTCTTACTTCACAACGGTTATGCACTTGCGTTATCATTATTTAAATTAAAGCATCTGTATTATATTTACTGTGAAATTTCAACTTCCAAGTATCACCGAAGAGTTATATAATCCCGGAGAAACTAATAAATTATTACTTGGGAACGAGTGTGTGAAGAATAGTAATGGAAGACGGAATAATTGCTATCGTGGTAAAGAAAGTATTCTATATGTATACTAAATATATCGTGTTCAACATATAGTATATGTTTATATGTGAAAGGCAACATGATGTCAGCAAATTAGTATAATGTCCTATACGAACCAGATATTAATTGTAAGTACTATAGTACATATTAATACTGTTCATATCCTAATCCTGGTTCTCCTGATATGATGGTAGTACTTTTATACATATATAATCCGCATAAATAGTTATAGTAATGCTAGCAGCATATTGCAATTATGGTTGATGGTTGCCAAAATTCATGCATAAAATTATTACACAACAAAACAAATTATAGCAAGTTTGTAATTGTTCCTTTGAGGTTTCATATTCCAATTTCACACAATTTTTGCAGAATTGCAAACTGCTATCATTTCGATTTCAAGTTAGTTCCACCTAAATTAGCCAAGCAGAAGTTGTTACTAAATGTCACATAAATACGGTGGTCCAGCCTCATCTCAAAACTAGAACTGCTAGATACGTATCTAAATAGTATGTGCACAAAAATGCACAACCTACTGCCATTTATTAGCCAAAATAATATCGTCTCGTCTAATTGTGAACGTCTAATTTGTACAGATAGTGCACTACACTGAAAGTTCTTTATATATTTAAATTGCGGAGACTTCTGACGGACAAGGCTAAAAAACTACAAACTTTATACTTGATGACGTTTCATTGACATTGAAAGATTGTACATTTTAGTTATATGTACATATCCGACATTTATTAACCACTCCGTTTTATCCTTCATGTACTTAGATACTGATCTGGTAGTCTACGAGAAAGTTTTTGTGGGCAAATATGCATGATTTCAACGAGGTATTCAGATATACACAGCATACATATTCTATTGTAAGTAGTAGTGTAGTGTATCGACCTAGGCAAATATTTAGTCAAGAATGGTAGCTCAGTTTCATATATTAGTGTATTAGAGAAACAGGAGAGGAACTGGAGCTGAATTGGAGAATGCCTGAATAGAAAATTGGTGTTGTGAGGTCTTATTTTATATATTGAAGTTTATACTAGTGAACACGAGTGCAGACAAGAATAAATGGAGATGGAGCGATGGAAATGGAAGTGATGTAAAATGATGTAGCTTATAAATAGCAGAACTACTACAATATTACAATGCAGATACTAGCATCAGTGCAAATAATATGTAATAACATTGCATTGGTTGTTCTGCTCTTGTATTTAGTTGTATCTGTAGTAGTAGGAATGAAGGAATGAACAGAAGGAGATTGCATTGCATCAACCGAACCGCATGTCATGGTCATAGCTGTAATATTACAGAATACATTTCCAGTAAACTAAGGCAAGCATACAAAGCCATTCTTCTAACCTAAGTCTAAGGTAGTGTGAGTGTAGAGTAGACAGTAGTGTGTAGTGTAGTGAGTCAATCTGTAAAGTTTCAACTCAACTCAACAACAACTCTGTTCTCTAGACTCATAAGTAAGAAACAATGTCAAAAGTCAAAGTCAACGTCAACAGCAAGTTTTTAGTTGACTACTGCCTTTCTGCTTCAGTCTGCACTTCTCTTATGTTATTATTACTTACTTTAGTTACATACCTTTGGTTAGTAATACATATAAAGCTGGGACTACACTTACACTAGGATTCTAAGATTCTATTCCTTTGAAAAAGCACCTTTGCTTTATATGTATGTGTGTAGCATTACGAATCTAACCTGCTTGTTCACTCACATGACAGTTTTCCATTTTCTTTTTATTCGATATTTTTTAGGATTCCTATTTAGCACATGTACAGCAGTACATTGCAGTACACAGAACAAAACAACTTCTTTGATATACTTTTTTCTGTTCTGTAGTCATTATACAGTATAGAGAATATAATATTTAATATGTTTTTCTGTAGTATGTGTACTGTATTGTATTTATATTTATTATACCTGAGTTAGATGTCTTTACTCTACTGTTGTACTCTCTTGACAGTATTAAAAGAAAAAAATAAGAAGTGCTATTGTGTTTCTGTATTGGATAGTCAGCTAGTTTAATATGTATAGTAGTGCTATACTATATAGAGAACAAGCCTAGCCTAAGTGCAGTAGTGTTCTGTTCTGTTCTATTATTTCCTTGATGCCATCATCCATTCAGAATTCAGAGATACAATACCGAGCACAGTGAGTGAAGTAATAAAAGGCATTATTAAGGTCATCACAGGTTACATTCTTCTTTCAACCTCACAAAGACGGATGAAACAGATGAAATTTTTCCTTTTTCTGCAACGACTGAAGTTGATGTGACATTTTGCTGTAGACCATTAAGTTTACATTCACATTTCTTCAGATTCCTACATAATTTTTTATTCACCTTCCCTAAATTGGTTCTAAGTAAATTGCTTTTTCGCAACTTTTATGAATATTACAGTACTACACTCTTGTACACAAAACTCAAAGTCAAGAGTCGACTAAAATTACACTGTACTAAACTCATTTGTCCAGTTCTGTCAAATATTTAGTATCACACTCTTATATTTGTACTCAAATCTCAGCAAAAGGTTTTCAATTTGTTTTGAGGTTTAATTTTTAAATCAAATGTTTCTAAAAGTGTCTCATTCATTCCCACCTGTCTGTGCAGCTTTCCAAGATTACCTATTCAATTCTTAGTGTGGGTGGATGAACGGAAACATAACACAAATCAATACGTTATCTGCATGAATACTATTTTTGTTTAGTTTAAGGAAGAATAAAAATGCATTATCTTTTATATGTCACTCACAAGTCGACTTCTCCTATACTTATACATATTTAATGTCTTCCGGTAAATTATGCCATTTACGCAAGCAGCACAAGAATATATGCTAAAGCTTAAGTTATAGACGTAGTAAATCAAATTATCTAGATCTACTCGTGGCGGTGTATTATACATGTGGTGTCAAAAAATGTTTAGTTGAAGGCAGTTGGTGTCGTGTGACATGACATATCGCGTCTAGCCATCATAACATACAATTCCATAGCGTAGCGAAGTGAATACATTTTGTAAGCGTGTATTTTGCATAACATCTTGTGCAATTATATACGTATTTGTAGAGTGCTCATTGTGCAGTACAGCCCCTAGTAGAAAAGAAAGCCACAGAACAGGGAAATGTGAAATGAAATTTTGCTCATGATGTGAATGTGACATAGGGATAGTTGTGTACCTACCACAGCTTATTACATTCAATTGAATTTACGATACACATAAAATAAGTGCCTGTAGCAGATAATCTAGTACATGGAAATCCTTTTTAAGTTGTATACTCCATACAATTCACATTAAACTCTATTTTAGCTGCCTAATTTTCTACCGTTACGAAATAATGAAATTCGTTAGTTGTGCTACCTACTTATTGTTAGTTCTTTATAGGGCATGCATTTCTGCAGTTATGAATTGTGAATGAATGACAATATTTACTATTCGACATTTTGAATCAAATAAGTATATTTTATGGCAAAGGCCGATGGCCTTATACATACCTAGTATGGAAATTATTGGGGATAGGTCCTTGATGAAGATAAGTGGCAATACATTTATAGCCAAAGCGTTAAAATCTATAAACTTTAGTAAAATTACACTATTATGACATTATTATAATATTATGACTATTGTCATTTGCATTCTCATTATACTATTAGCACGCAAATTCTTATAAGTATTTTGACATTGTCTTGTCAATTTGCGTCACGTTTTTCTTGATGAAGCATTTACTACTAATGGCATTAGGTAACTGAAGGATTACTTTAGCAGAAGAAAATATTTGGCATATGAATACTATTTATTACTAGCCAAAACTGGCAAATACTATAACTTGAGTATTGGGATTATTTTATTAGTAACTACGTACTTACCATACCTATTGACAATAGTCAATAAAAACTGGATTCAAAATTAAGTTACCATTTTGGGGAGTTGATTTACTTCCATGCATATGAACACAACAATTTAAATCCTATTGTTTGAGTTCACAAATACAATATGTACATTCTATCTGGTACTGTTAAATTATATTCAATATGATGCACATGAGTAGATGCAATTTTCCAGAGCAATTGAAGCGGACCACACAGTCCGAATTAAGGCTAACTATGTGATCTGTAAATTTGAATGCAGTATGCATAAAAAGATTTTCCGTATTATATAAAGGAATATTAGTACTACTAGTACGTACGTATTACGTGCAATAAAGTCCCGTATGTTCAAGTTGTAAAGAGATCACGATAGGGCAGGTCGCTTTTTGTTTACTACTATATCAGACATGCCCGTAATATATTTATCTGCTCTGTAATGTATGCATCATACTTACCAGTATAGTACTCGCACATCATTTCTACATTTACCGTAAGTACTACAGCAGATAAGTTGTAACATGATAAGTTTTAGTTCATTTGTTGTCTGTGTGGTTTACTCATATTATGTAGATTTGTTATCATATCAATTTACTCGCTTAAAAAACTACATAAAATAAATAAGCCATTTTATCCCATTTTATGTCTCATTGAATATGAAAGAAATCTTTATATTACAACACAGAATTCATAGTAGTTAAGTAGGCACCATAGATATGAACAGCACACATAAACCAACCAACCAAGGTGCACAACCTGCTACGAATTTTGCTACAATTTGTATGTTACACAAACATAGAACTTTGTAGATGAATTTTACACATGTCCCTTCCTTAAATATTTACTGAAATTACAAGATATACCGTATTTTTACGCTGGAATGTCTTATGGTATCTGTACAACCAGCAACAGGAGGTGCCTGTCAAAATAAAGTGATATGTAATAATATGTGACCGTTTTGGAATACCTATTCCACTTTTGAATTAGCTTTGGAATATTCCACATTAGATTTCAGACAGTTTTGGCCTTTGTGATATGTCACACACACTTCATATTGAGACATTTCTACAAATCTACATATTTATTCTGTATGTTTTATTTACTTGAGTATGGCAATTAGTGCCAAAGAGCTAAATCCCGTCAATTAAAGTTCTTGCAAAGCAAATGGTGCAATTGTAAAATTAATACATTAGAATGATAAGTTTGAATATGTTGGATTTAATCCAAATGTTTGTCTAAGGAGCACAACAAGTATTCCAAACATAGACAATGACTGTATAGGTATATTGAATAAGAACATGATCGTTTGTACTATTTACCATGTAGACAAAGTGGACAATACCTCTGTGCGAAACTAATGTGCTTGCATTTCCTTATAAAGCAATGGTGATTAGCACTGATCTGAATTTTCTCTGCAGGTATGTCATAAACTGGTTTGCGGAATTATTATTATCATATTATGCTTTTTAGCTCGGTTTGGCGTACCTGAGCGTATGCGAAGGGGGCAGGAAAAATATCTTGTAGATTCCTTAATTCTTAGTGCGTGTTTGTTGAGTATTCAATGGCCAAATCAAGTGAGGTGAAGCTCACGGCTTACTTTTACCTTAGAGTCCAGAAAATTATGAAATACCTTTAGTTTGAATTATTTGTCTCTTGGGTTTCATTCATACATACATACATACATAAAATTCTAAATTACAGTTGAACTTGACTTTGAATTAAATGCCTTTATGCATGCTTATTGCTTAGGTTAGACTCATTTGTACTTCTAACTATACTTACACATGTCTTCACAATTTACAAACATTGGAATTTGGGTTTGGCACTAACTAACCTAACGTTAAAGCTAAACTCTCTCGGAATCTGTCACATTACAATATACTATTACGGGCCATATCTCATGTTATCACATTTTGCATTAATAATTATACGTATATGTAGAAGACAAGCCCGTATGGCAATAATACTATCTAGTAGTAAGTAATACTTATGTATTTACGTGTATAATGCGTATGTAGTCTCAGTGTGAGACGAACTTTACCTTTATACATTGCTCTCTGACTCTTAGAATTGTGTAGTTTCGTATCAACATCATAACCAAACCAACTATTATACAAAATGCTAGCGGCAATACAACAGATCATCCGTAGTGTAAGTAAAGTATGCATGTAATGTAAAGGATGATGCGGACAAAACCTGAGATTACGTAATACCTGTTTAGCAATGTTTTTATTTAATAAAACAGCAAGTTGGGTTTTGTATTGTGTTTGCTATACGGTACGTGTTTAGGTATGCTATGGAGCAGTTCCCATGTGGTTTGGATCATACAATGCAATTTCAGCTGCTTAGTACAGCAGAATTGGCGATGAGTTTAGTAGTTTAGATCCATCCGTTATTTTCACATTCGCAACAACACCCCCGTCAATAATTATTTATTTGCCCCACTCCTATAGGGCAATAACAGTACTAAATCAACTTATACTCACATAAACTTAATAATCCAAACCATTACCGACAATGTGAAGATGTTTTCTTTTTAAGCTAATGATAAGAAATTCTATTCATCATAATTTATGTATGCAAAAAACGCAGTATAAAACCTAGACGTAAAGTCAAAGTACATTTTGATCATTTAAGTGATTTAGGTTCTAACTAACGTGTAATTATATAAAAGTAATCTGCGTTTCCCCTAGCTGTCACAGTCTGTTCGTAAGATACAAGAAGAAAAGAAATCTTTACACAATAAAAATCTACACACTATAATCAAAATTTTGAGTTGGAAAAATATACCCAAATTGCTTTTGTTGTGTGTAACTGTCTTCAAATGAAGGAATGAGAAAATTAATAGCACTTAGGATCTCCTAGACCTTAAAAACTTACATAAACAGAAAACATTTGCTAAACAAGGGGTGATTTATGAATTTTAATTAGCTATTTAATCTTTCAGTAGGTTGTAGGCTAGGAACACTTTGGAATGGGTCTTTATGATTTTCTCGAGAGTTCTATTTCGATTTATACCTATCAGTAATTCATAAATTCGTAAAGAATTTGGTTGTAAACTTTCTATTCAATCTACGATATTCTCTAGCTTCTTGTCATGCTCTTTACCCATCGATATTGCAAATTACAGCAGTAAATAAAAATCAATCAGGCAGAACCAACAAGGTCTTCATAATTACAAAATCTTTCTTTTGTGAATTAAAAAGGAGCGTTAAGTCTTATAGTCACATTGATGGTGGTAGATTGGAGCAGTGAAGCTTCCCCGTAGCTTATTGACAGCTATCTCTCTTAAAACTTAAAAACACTTGACTCAAGTAAATGGTAAAAAGATAAGGTACTTTAACCTAACTACCTACCTACAGCTATCAAATCCCAATCCAATCCACTCAACATCCGCTAAATGCAATAATATAACTAATTGAGACGAGGTGCAATATAGTTTTGAGTATTCATTACTGTCAGTTACTAACTGTGCTCCCTCAATCTGACAATCAGCATCAACCTCACTTCAGCTTACTACTTCAGTGTACTGCTGTGCTGTACTAAATATTAGTGGGCTATTTTATAAGAGCAATACGAAGATAATGTAAATCCACTTAATAAAAAACAAGGAATAAACAAGATGAGAAATCAAAATCTCATCGTCAGAGACCCATTAAATTACTTATCACATCAGCATTTCAGCATGTAGCATTTTTCATGTATTATTATACCATGTGTTATGGGCTCAGTCGTGGAATATAAAACAGTTAGATAGATAGTAGATAGGTACGAGCACCTACTACCTACATAAAAATAAATGGTAATAGTAATAAGACTTTTTCGTAAAAGGATGTTTTATTGATAAGAAATAGCACTAGAGTTAATTGAAAGACATTACGTACATACATGTATGTAGTATGTACGTACGCCTTGGTAAATACATCTGTACAATGCGTATCTCTCTACATATTATACCAATTTGGTAGTATGGAAACAATTTGATGTCATCCGGAAAGGATGATTTGCAATGAGTGTAGGTGTGGTTCATGACAGACACTAAGCAATTACGTTGCAATCATCTTATGCACTATGTACCTCTATTCTACTTGCGATGTAGTTAAGTGGGCAAATGTTATTTTGTTTCAGGCACTTATGATGATAGGTAAGTTAAGTGTTAATATGCAGTATATTCCTAACAGTATTAAATATTGCTTAGTTATACCATATACTGGTAGAAAAGTTTTCTTCAGAATATGTCAAGCAGATAACAATAAGTATTACACAAGTACGAGACGAGTACTATACATGCGAAAATAATTTCTTATAATTCTCCTTGCTGAGAAAATACCTACATTTACGATAGTTGCCTAAATATTTAAGACAAAAGTTTGGTTGGACAAGTTAGCGAAAGGCACTGAATGTCAATTGTGTATCTGAAGCTACCGTATTTCTTATAATCACTGTTTTCTCTTATATTATTTCATTAGAATATAAATGTTATAAAAACTAGTTATCTATCTGAACCCCTTTTATGTATAGGTACTTAATGTAATCCTAATCCTACTTGTCCTATTATAAGTGTCCTTGTGTATGCCTTATACTTAGTTACCTATTACTTAGAGTACCTATGAATGAATGTAATGTGCTAAAAATTAATAAAGTTTTAACATTATGGAACTCGTCATTCTGACCACTTTTTATTATTGTTTTTGCAGAAAGCCTGAGTTACCAAAGCAGAAATATCTCCACTGGAAAGAAGATATACAGTTGGACAATTGTTCTTCAAGAAAGTTTACAGATAGGGAACTGAAAAAGAGTGGAACATAAAAGTATTTCACTTAGTGTAGGCAAAATTTTGCCAACCGATTTGAGGATAAAGCAGTGAAGTTTGGAAAGTGAACCGTGTAGCGTGATGGGAATCGATATATCATCAACATGAAGACGGAAAGAAGTTCGGTGAGTGTAATTTTCTTCCTTTATGGATAAAATAAATAGTGAAGTGTATAGAACCCTTGTAAATGAAAGGACGGAAAACTAGGAATGGTAAACAAATTCTACCTACACACAATATAAGACTTTTTTTCCTCATACCATAACTGTACTGGTACTTTAGTATTTGCGTATAATATGTTTTCACCTTGCGATTCGATATTATTCTTTAGGTTTATTATTTTGCAATGAAAACTGCAATTTGTACGAGAATTTGCAACACCTTATTATTATATTACCTGCTTACATCTATACATCATATTAAAAAAAAATAAAACTAATTTCTTTCATACAGCCTTAATATTAAATTACTATTTTTATTATTGCTCCAATTTCGAAAAGAAAGAAACATATCTGCCGATATATTGATACTGACTCCACTTCTATTTGTAGTGTACGACTTCTATAAAGCAAGGTGTGTCATGACATGTAACTTCAGTCTCGTTTTAATGCAAATAGTATAAACCGATTAATTACAAGGAGAAGTATTTGTTAAAGTTGGATGTGGCACCTTCTTGTGATCAAACTGATCTGTAATATAACCTATAACATTTCTATTACGAGGACGAGATAAACTAGGATATCATTCCATCAATCCCCTGAGGTAATAAACAATAAATAAACTACTTTTCCTGCATGTTACATGTACGACGAAAGAAATGAAGTAGATAAACAAAGGGTGAAAATAATAAAGATAGACAATTGCGCGCAGCCATAAAAGTGTAATCTTATTGTTAGTTCCGTGTGTAAAACTGCGACAATATCGGGAAGCAACGGAAAATTTTCTTTTACGACTTTCGCAACTTAAGTTCCCATTCCAATTGTATAGGCACTAGGATATTATTATGTAGAACTATAAAAAATAGACAACGCACATATACCAGAAACCTATTCGTGCAAACCAAACCAAACCCTAGAAACTCTTCCACTTCCCATGGAAATTTTCCGTAAAAGTAAAAGTAGACATACTTATGCAGTTGGATGAGAAATGTATTTTTATTCTACATCTTTCTATAATATAGGATAGTAAATCGAGGTCTTCATAAATATAAATACCTACCTAACCATGCTTACAAGTACCAAGTCTGGTATTCCCATTTCGTGTATGGATTAAAACATGAAATATGTTTTCCATGACCTTGGCACCTAAAATGTCAAGTATTGTTTGATTGCATGATTCAGTAGAGTTTGAAATTAATTGTTTCTACTTATATGTATGTACAGTATAGCTACTTTATTATGTAACCGATATTAACTCGCAAAAATGGTAGCAATGTAGGAATGTACTATATACAATAAATGTGTACATTTACAATAATCCCGTTAAAGTAATATGTATAGTTAGATAAGTCGACGAAGAGCCCCTGGTTTTCATTGGCCATAAAAAAGGAGTAGAGAAATTGCTACTACATACTATATATATGCGTTGAAATGAATGTAGACAGGTAGACACTTGATTTTTGCGAAAGACATAATATAAGGGATAATAATGTACATTTAAGGAAAGCTAACGGATAATACAATCTACTATAATGCCCCGTCAGTAGAAATAAATAGGAAGAACTCGGATTGTGATTCTAAAGTAAAGCATAGCAGTAATTCAAGGCAATGTACTGCAAACTGCAATGCCATTTCTTCCGAGTCATTTCCTGTTGAATACATTAACTTAACGTTCGATTTCTTTTTAAATTGTTTCTTGTATGCAAAGAAACAGTGGATTGAATACGAACTGTGCCAATTTCAAATGCTAATACTTTGAATCGCAAACCGTTGATCTCTGTAAATGGAAAGTAGCTAAACTGACAAATTAAAATCAGCTTATTTTGCATTGCAATGTTGCAACTGTTTGTAATGGTCTATGTATGTATCTATGTAGTAGTCTATGTTTGTAATGTGTAAGGACTACAGGGTCGGAAGATAAGATTTGATACATTTCTAGATAATATAATTATGTAGTTGATTTTCCTGGGTACAGCAATTTTTAGTAAAGATTGAATATAACATAATAAAAATATCGGACCCACAATCTAGATAACAATAATAATATCTCCATTGCAGGGTGCTAAGTTTGGCTTCTTCCTATTCAGTGTGTAAAAAGTGCGGAAGCATATTAAATACATAGAAAAATCTGCTACGCTTACGCTTCTGCACCGTACATTGCATGGAAACTGGAAAACAATAAGAATCGGAGTCTCTAAAAGTCTGAATAATTTATCCTGGATATATTCCTGTTACTAATGCAGCTATCACTCATTCTCAATTGGCCAGGTTCAAAAGCTCAAGCTGAGAGATTTCTTGATTTGAGAAATGTTTGTTGGTTCTTCTCCAAGGGGTGTCTTGTTTTCTTTTACATAGATTCGAACTTTGCCAAAAGCTTGCGTAAATCATTCAACAACACAACAGCAACACCATACCACAAAAATGTGTTGAGGTGAGCTGTGAGCTCAAAAGTTGAGTTTTGCATTTTTGAGCATCTGCAGAGAGCTAAGCGCTAAAGTGCTAAGAAGAATTGTGGCTTGGCTTGGAAGTGGAAGGCGACGAAAAGTTAAAACTTGGGATTTGTTATCTCCTTGCAGATTCTGTGAACTGAAATTGCTCTCGCCCGCCTCACCTCTTCTATATAAAATATCTCCTGTATTCTTCTTCCTCTTCTATATATCTGTATTATGTATATTTCCTCATTCTTTGTTAAAGGCTCATAGCTCGTGTTCTTACTGACTCACTTTGTAATTCCTATCTTGGTATATTTATTGTTATGTGCAATATTATTGAATGTAAACGTGTCTGTTATCACAGGAAAAGGTGCCTTGTGTTGTGCTAGCATAACACTCTACATACATCCATGAATTAGCATTAACTTATCGCATCCTCCCCAAATTGCCAATCCGTGCAACTTTGATTGGACTAGTTGAAAGCTAAAATTTAAAACACATTGAAATATTCATCAGCTCTTTGCTTTAAGATTAACCGTCTTGTTTGTCTTTGGTTATCGATACCGACAACATTGCAATACAAAACAGAACTTAATTTAAGGTACCTACTTTTATCTCTGTATGCCAATTGGTGCTGTGTTGGTGTCAGCATTGTTTTCAAAAGAAAGTAGGTTAATATACCATATTTTATGTATACTGACTCAAGAGTGTGACAGTTCTTTCTTTTTAGCAAACAATATATGCTAACGATGATAAAGTCACAGATTTCATGGTGAGATTTCTAGAGTTTTGCATTTATCGTTAGCGTTTCTCTGATTTAAGTGAACGCTTAATCCCATTGCATTTTGCATTGTTAAACTGGACTGGTTCATTTATTATGTTTCTATCATTTTTAACTCAATTGCAGTTGTAATCAAGAGGACAAATCCAGTTTACAAAATTATTACTCTGTTAAACTACATTGCTCTACTGTATCATTATTTCACTGATCTGAATTCATGTATTCATCCTTTCAAGTTATAAACTTTATACTTATGTATTTCTATTTAATTTACTGTGTATTTACATATTTATAAGCAACAGCAACAGCAACACGATCATCTTACTTAAGCTAGTTTTCTTGCTTTGCGTGTATAGTTTAATATGCATATTAAACTTATCTCACTCTACGAATTATAGGAATATTAAATATTGTATTTTACTTTCAGGTGCAAAGTGCAAACGCTAACACTGACAGGACAGTATTGCCATTGTCGTTAATGGGTGCAGATAGTAAATATGAGAGTAAAATGCTCCAGGGAAAATTGTTGTCAGCAGAAATACAAAATACCAGTTCTGCATGAATGAATGAATAACATATTGTCTGTCTGCACAATAAAATAAACAATCTGTTTGCTCTAATTTTCTTTAGCTGGATGGTTTGGTAAAGAACAGATGCAGATGATTTGCTTGTATGTATATAGTTGATACTAAACTTCTTTCTTGGTTTTGTTGGAGTTGGAAGGGACAAACTGTTAGTTGAGTAAGTAAGTCTAGCCTATGTAAATGTATTTCAGCAAAACAGAACAGTTAATATCATCTGTACAGATAATTTTCTTGGGAGAAGAACTTGATTGCACACGATTAAAAAACGAAACTAGTCTTTATGCTTTATAGCGAGCAACTTAATGCTTCGACCACGTACAATCTTCTGCACTTGACACAAGTGCAGAACAGGATTGTGAGCATTAGCTATGCAAATACACTGTGACAAATTACAGAGTGCCGTAATTAATCAAGAGTAAAAAATCAAATGGGAGCTCCTAATGTAAGGAATTATTTGACCAGTCTCTATTAATTCAGTGTTACGCATCAATCTAGATTTTTATGTGGTATTTTAAATGTTATGCTTGGTTATTGGTTGGATATGCCAAGTCAAGTTCAATCTCAATCAAGTTGTTGATGAGGCGTGTAGGTACTTGTGCCATACTACATACTACGATACAAAGTATTACATTAGAGAAGAACTACCTTACCTTGCATAGCTATATTTTAGTATAGTATAGGCTGTCAAATTTAATTAAATGTTCTTATGTTCTTGTGAGTTCTCATTTAGTTCACCTTTACCTCAAATAATATGTCAGAGGAGGAACTACAAACTACAGAACACAAGCACACATGCAGCAAAGGCTTTTCCTAATGATCACTATAGATTCCACAAAGAACTAATCATTAACTAAAAGTAACAGGATGTTCAGTTCAGCTCTTCAGCTGATTGCAAAAATACTACTACAGTAGGTTAGCGAATTCTAGATTCTTGGATATACACTAAGGATGTAGTTCTTACTTGCTCATGTATTTTCATACAACTGAAATTTTCTATTCCTACTAATAAGAACAGTACAGAAAGGAAAGTACAGTGCATACCCATAGCCCATCGTACTACTATATATAAGTTAATTCACTAGCCAAAATCCATGTGCTGGACAGTTGGGTTTAATACTCTATTTCCTTTCAGGAATTACCTACCACAAGGCTACAGCGAACTAGCCTACATCTAAGTAATACGTAATCGAGGACAAAAATATCTGTTTCTTGACAGTCTAAAGTTCAGTGTTAGATTAACGTTAACCTAACCTATGAAAATAATATTGAAATTATAAAACTGCAACAATGAAACTGTATGTGTGAAGTCCGCCAGCCGGTCATTCCATTGCATCGTAAGGGGTGACCGATCCTTACCGACTCTATTGCATCGTAGGCAGGTTGTTGCATAGACTAGGCATTTGCCGTAGGTTGTAGTAGAAGCAAATACTATCCATTTGTTGCTTGGTATTTATTTTGGCTGACTTGAGTTAGATTTGTGGAAGTCAGATTAGATGAGATGACTAAAAAAATGTTTGGCTACACAAGTTAACTGTACTAAGGGCTAAGTGACCTTTAGTTGAATTTTCAATCTCGTGAGTTAAAATAACACTTGAAGAAGCCATACGAGTAGGAAAGGTTTATTTGTATTGCTTGCTACTACTGTTACTGAATTGTATGCAAAGGTTGTGGAAAAATCGAAAATCCTATGAGAAAGACAGCAATGCTTTCACTCTTACTTTTGGATTTAGCATTCAAGCAAAGTAAGCAAGTGAGCGAGTGGAGAGGAGATTGTAGTGGAAGCAGTCTTGCCTGGCATTAGTACTGTATATCTGTCTTGTATGTAGTCATTTTCCATGCCTTAAGTAAATCTTGTGAGTGCAATGTTGATTTAAGAGCAGACTGCAGACTAGGAGGAGGAAATGCCAACTCCAAGAAGACACGAAGCCTTTCATTGTTGAGGAGAGCGTGAATTTAATGAGTACAGCTAAGTATTTGGCTTCTTTATTGTATTCCATTATCCTTTTGTAGTTTTTGTGGCTGCAATGCAAAGTAGTGCATTTCCACGGATAAATAAATAGAAGAGGGATAATAAAAAGGAAAATTTGCAGATTTTTCCTTGAAGCTTTTACAGTTGGATGGAGAGTATTCAAATCAGATAAGCTTAGGTGAACACCTCACTGCCACTCCTTTATTCAAAATGTTTTAAGCTCCAAACAGATCTCGTTCTAAATTCCATCTATATGTGATACGGCTAAAAAAATGTTCTCTTACAGATGTGATGTAAATAGTTACTCAATACATAAATGCAAATAATACCTAATAACCTGTACGTACCTATTTAGTATATACTATACCTAGTACCCTTGTACCTATATGTAATCTTGTACTTATACTGTACATAATAATTTTATTTTTTGTATTTGTATAATATGTTCCCTGTACTATGAAAACCTTGCAAATTTTTATGTTCCTTATGCTAAACAGATCGAGTTCACATTATCTCACCCTTAATAATGTATGTACACATAAGCACATATAGCTAATCAATACAATACATAAGTGTACTTTGTGATGGTCTTGCAGCTAATGTACACTATGCCAGAGCAGAACTTCATACCACACAACTCTGCCTCTAATTTAACTTTACTTTTCTCTTTGATCAGTCAATAGAAAAACCACATGAACTTCTTTAAGGAATGTCTTCCGAACTTCTACTATGCATTATACTTAACTTATCATTCTGTACTACTCTACAACACTTTTCGCTTAATGAAGTTGTGTGTGGGTGGAAAAGAATGTGTTTTTCAAACAACATTGTTGTTTGAATTTACATTAAATAGTATAGTATGCCTTGCTTATGGGTATGTTTATATACTTACGCTGGTTGTTTATAAATGAGCCAATAATCTGGACACACACGTTTTTAGCTTCCATATTGGGTGTAGCACATTATCTCTAATGTATACTAATGGATATTGTTTCGAAAACGAAATATTGATTTATTGAATTAAGGAATGTATTAATGTGTTTACGATTACATGTCTCATCAATTACATGGAACAGGTAGTAGCTTTTATTCTTGTTGTTATCCAACCGAAACACCCAAGTCGGTAGTTTTTCGTTTCACCTTCACCTGCTATTATTCTATGACGGAATTAATTGTGTCGCTCTATTTGAATTATTTATTACTGATCTCTACATAACAATAGTTATCCAATCCAAACTAAGAAAGAATACATGTACATTGCCATCCAAGTTATGAAAATGTGAATGCTTAATGGCACAGCCCAAAGTATATTATGTATATTATGTACATAGTATGGTGTACAATACTTACCTGTTCAATTTTATTTACTGCTTCATGGGTGATTAAATAATTGATAATCTTGGTGTGTGTAATAGTATTAATCGCCCTTCTTGTCGGTATTGCCTTTTAATTCAAGGACGTGCCTAATTATGTGTGGTGATCCGTATTTAGAAGTTAAAACCCCAAGATATGTATATCATAATTGACTTAGGGTATATATGTATACTACATACGTTAGTCTTTCTTTGTGAAAAACAAAAAAAACTGGATTACTAATACTATTTAGAAGGAAGATAAATATAAGATAGCTGGCTATCTATATTCGTCATATTGTTTTTTTGTTTTCATAGTAAATGAGTGGGTATGGTAGTAAAATAATAATTGTTGTGATACATATTTACAACAAAATATGGGAGATTTCTATCATTCATAAACATTACTGCATAGGTACTTGAAGGTAATTCAAAATGTCTATGCATTTATAAGTAGAAGGAAAAAGTAGAAAGTGGTAAGTATAGCATAAAACACGATTTACAACATGGCGACTCGCTAAACGAGGCTTAGAAACAAAATTCTTAATGAATATGTGTATTGTACAACATTTAAAGTGTCTTCAGAAAAATATACGTATTTTTTCAGACTAGTAACTAGTTAGGTGTCAACAAGGAAAGCAAAGGAATCACTTGATGTAGCTAATCACTGTGTGCATGTGGCATTACTTACGATTAGTTGGTTTCCAGTGGCTAACTTTACGTTATTGAGTTTGTTACCTGTCTGGAGATTTTCCTCCAAAGAGCCCTTACTGAAATAGACAGATTGGCGATGAGAGGAAGTGTAGTTGAGTTGAATCGAGTGCTTTTGGTTTGACAGAGCTACGAAAAGAAATCCTAAGTAACTCAATTTAAGGAAAGTTATTGTAAAGCCCTCGTTCAAGATTAAATCAAAATGTATTTTTTATCCAGCAAATAAGTAAATATAGAGCCATAATTGCAAAATAAAATCTACTAGCATAATGTTGCCAATAATTTCATAAAGTAATTAAATGCTAGCGTTGGCATGTTGCACCAATTTTAGCATATATTTTGAAGATGAAACTTTCGGAATTTCTACAATACTTTCAGTTTCCATTTATTTATCTGTACTTCGCAAAATCTTTATCAAGGCTGCTAGAATAAGTTTTCAAGGTTATCCTAATTGTTATTTGTTTGAGGGTAGAAATGGCAAAATAAAAATTAGCTAAAATAGAGTTGAAATAGTGTCTACCTGTTGTATTCACAAATAACTTGCATAACCTTATATGTATACACTTGCCAGGCTATAGTATATATGTTGAAGTACAAAATTTCCTCATTTCTAATTTACATACATTGCGTGAGCAGCATACGAGATAGTGGGCTATATAAACACCTACCTAAATGAAGTTGGAGACCCTAACATAACGCAGCAATTAGCAAGTATGTGAAACTTCTTGAATTAGCGTGAGAATTGTAAGTGTCAGTGCAAAAATGCTTCTTGAATATAAATGGCAAATGAATTTAAAAGTGCAAGTTTGTCTGGGTACAAGAGACTTGCGGGAAAAGTAGAGCAAAAATTCCCTTGATTATCTTTTCTCTCAAATAATAATTCAAAACTAAGAGCTTTTCTGCTTAAAGCCATATTCTTTTGTGCAATTAGCTGATAGATAAGATGGCAATGGAGGATGTTGATGCTCTTTTCTTCCTTTCTTTAATACTTTTGCCCTCTTAAAGGTACAGCAATCCTACATGTTTTGCATACGGTCAGATATGCAAAACTCAACGAAGGTATTACTTGAGCGTATGTTATGTTTGTTACAACAAAATTTCAACAAGAGACATTACGACTTTACGATCGTAATAGGAATCTTTTGCATACATAACAAAGGACTCAATGACTGATACTAACTTAAAGCACTTCAGTAAAAATACAAGAATGAATATAGTTTAGGTAACGAGAGTGAAATTTTTATACGATTACTTCATTTATGTAATCACCAACACATTATGTGCAGTCAACTTTGATGAGTACATAAAGTAAATGACTTCTGTAAGTTTAACTATGTAATAATTCATTATAATCTTTTAATGCAATTACCTGTTCTCCAATCCTGTCAATTGTTTCACAGCTATGCTATTATTGTCTATGTTCATTATTTTTGTTCTAGGTACATCATTTACTACTGTCACTTTCATAACCCATTGTTATTTCCAGTTTTTCATTAATTTTGTAATTAAATACGATCTTGTCCATAACATGTAACTACATTGATACATACTGTATTGTTATAGTACTGGGTATGCACGGTGACGCGATATAAAATTATGCGTGGCTGTCATCTGTAATTAATTGTTACACTAATATTTAATTAGAACACAGAATTTTGTTTGGCAATATTTAATTGAGCTTTTGCCGCTGTATTTCTTTTGAGCCTTGACTTAGGTAGACATATTAATACAGGTAGCATATAAATACTCTTGTTGTCTAATGTTTTGTGTAGGAACTAAAATATTATGACAGAAGAAAACCTGAACGTGAAAAAACAATGCCCTTTACAAAACGGGTTACTTTTCCTGTGCTCATCGCGAGCGGATATGTATTTTGTCTCAAGGAGGTAAACCCCATTTGATTGATAAAAAACTTGCTACGATTTTTTATCGACGTCGACGCTGACTGACTTAGCTCACCTAGTCCCAGTCTCAGGTAAGTAAGACTGGAATTGGAATGAAATGCAACCTTAAAGGAAACATATGGACACGCTTTATGACTTCTCAACTCGTTTTGGATTGCTTTCTTCGATTTACACTTGCTGACATTTACTTTTTGTTTCTATACAACCCAAAAGCCTACATATTCACTTACTTGGAAGTGTAATTATAACCAGTATTTAATAGTAGGATCAAACCTATAATATTAACTAATGTCTGGCTGCACAATGCTCCTTTATACTTCTGTTTTTCATTTTCATGTGATGAAAGTTACTGGTTAGTGCATATATATATTAATAAAACTTTACAGTATACATGCATCTACCTTATAGTATATGTATTTAAACAATGCATATGTACACTAGATTTTCTGTTGTGATTTTATTTTGCAAACTCTGTCTTAAGCACAGAATGCTGATTAATGTAGTGCTTACAGTATTCAGGTCTTAAACCAATGCAATGCTCACCTGTTAAAGCTTTATTCAAATTACACACCTACATTTAATCTTCAGCTGCCTACTTGTTTTGCTCTAAATGATTTTTCTTTATAACTAATGTATGTTTCGGGTAGTGTGAGAAAGTTTCTAAGTGATTCTTGCGTAAGAAGTAAGAACAAGACAACATGCACCCAAAAGTGGAATTATACTGCGTTACACAATAGACGCAAGTCATTTTATGTGTACTAAAGTCGCATTATACCCTATTGCTTAGCATTAATAAAATAACCAAAGTTTGCATGACTGGGCTAGACTTGATGTGAGCTAAACTGATTTTTTTCTCACCAATTCACCTAAAATATCTAAAATACCTACGTCTTTCTCACTAGCTCATTGTACTATAATAGTTCAATTCTTAGAAATTTGTATGTATTTAATCTGTAGCAAAAATAAGTATAGCTAATAGTTAATTAAATTGTTCTCCCTGTTTTGACACACAAATAAGTAGTTAGTTAGGTATTCTAGGAAGGAAATTAAAACTTTAAGTATTATATATTTGTGTATATTGTATTTAACATGATTAACAAAAGCAGTTCCATGTAATCTATATATAAAATATTTATTACATTAATTTCTCATATGAGAAATCAATGCAAACGGAATATGTATGAAATATACAATAGAATACGACGATAATATGCATGAAGGGAATGATGTATGTACTTATAAGAAGGAATTTAACAAGCAATATTGTGTTAAAACTTAGCCAACAATTCTACTTACTCGTGTGCATTTGCTCTATGAAATAAATCTAAAGATGATGTTAAGGTTGGCATTTTTTGCAAATATCAGCATCTAGTGTGTTTTTGATGCACGCAGATGAAGGTGGAGTTGTAGCTGTCTTTATCTACCCCTCAAATTCATCTGTTTCATTCATTTTAACTTTGAAACTTAAAATATCTGTACTAGGACTAATAGGTGTGTACATAGATACGAAATAAATGTTGAGTGCTCTGAACTGTAAATGCCTTTGCAAAATATTTGCATTTATGAGCGCTCTTCACGCTATATCCAAATTAAATGTTATTACCAGTAACAAAATATGTTCGCACTCTTCTCTAAGGGTTCACTACTATCATCATATAAGTAGCAGGCATTCAGGCACATGTTTTTACACTTGCATTGCATTCTCTTTGAAATTATGTTCATTAGGTATCTGTATAGTTAGGATTTTACGTTCAGTTTCTTATGCATGTAGAATGAAAAAGAAAATAGTAATACAGTATGTAGGTACAAATCAAGTCAGCCATATCTTATAAATATTGGGATGATGATAATGATGATGATAGGAGAGAAATTAAGGTTTGGGGCTAGTGGCCGGTTTATTGCACTCATCCTCAAATCAACTTTGCTTGATCAACTCAACTCAAACTTCGTCCACATCCACATCCACGTTATAAAAGTATGTAGTATTAAACTGACATGACAGTGCATTGCGTTGCGTATATATGTAGCACATGGAAATACATACTTTAATACATATTCTAACCCACAGCCAGCCGTTCTCAACTCATAATAATATTATTATGTTCCTTTAGTTGGCAGAATACAAAGTGCCTTCAGAAGTGGGCTTTCTCACTCAGGATTTCCCTAGGATTTACTTATTATTATTGTTTGGAAGTTGTCTTGTAACTTGTAACACAGTATTCAATTACATTTTACATATTATGTTTTGTTATTATCTATGTTACTGTAATGAATGCATTTTTGCTTTGTTTAATTACGCTTTTCAGTACTTTAGGCTGACATACAACGAGTAAACCCTTCCAGGCCAGGTCACAATTCACTTTGTTGGTAATTAAAGCGAATTGGAATTTTGTAAAGTGCGTAAGCTAATTTTTATGCCTGTACCCTGTAGATTAAATTCTGTATCGTGTCCCTCCAGGTTGTAAACCGTAAGGAAGCATGATGCTTAGATTTAATTTCGGGCAACGAAATTACCGTAATGTATGATTGAAAACACTTCCATTACAATCTACAGAGATGAAGATGATGGCTAAGCCGATATATTTATAATTAGTTGTTGGATAGTGTGAGTGGGAGGGTCAAGGCAGTGTCCGAGATTGAATGCAAGTTTCATTCCTACAAATCCAGTGGTAGTAGAGTGGTCCGAATGATATTATATTAAAATGCAATGTACAAACTACATACATACCTACTTATTGTTCGCTGATAAAAAAATGAAGAATCTTTAGCACGTTTTCTATTCGATTATTTCTACAAACTTTTTATACGTAGTTAAGTATTTCAAATTTATTTGAACTTTTTACTTATAAGTAAACTTAACATGTTTAGGGTTCAACTTGATTTTTCCAATGCAACAGAAAATTGCTTCTCTGACTCTGATGTAACAAGACAGGAAGAAATAACATAATAAATAATAAAGTAATAACTTGTATGAAAGAAAATAGGTTTTTGCAGCTTTTGTCAATTTATGTGGGTTAATAGAATTAGCCATGGTATGAATCTTTGTTTTACTGTATTCATAAATATTTTTAAATCATTTAACAATAGAGCGTAAAATATTACGAGCATTGTAACTTGAGTTTATCTCTTTGTGAAGCGAGGATTTGCGTGTAAGCTGTTCCGCTATTTCATTTCGGCATCTCGGTTGGAGATGTTATTGCATTTCAATTGAATGAGCCGAGCACCATCGCCAATTCTGTGTTCTTTTGTTAGGATGAGGTGACTTGTAAGTTTGTCTCTCAATTCTCAGTCAGTAGGAATAGAATGACTTCACTACTTTCCAACTCGGCTGTAGCACTGTACTAGCCAATATATTTTCTATGGTGGACTCGAGATGAATATTATTTCTTTTGTTAATTTTCTGTGACAGAAATTTATTATGTACTCCTATTATTAAGTGTGTCAGGCAGGCTCAGTCTATTTCCGTAGCATATTTTGTCATACTAATCTCGAATTCATTAATATTACCTCTATATCCCTTTTTAATCCATTAGTAAGTATACCTAAGTTGGCATCTAGGGATTTGAGGTCATCCTGTTCATTAATTATTAGCTCAAAAATTAAAATGACGGATTTATGGAACATAATCATGTATGTATGAACTATGTATTTATGTGGACTTAGCATGAGAGAGATAGCATGGAGGCCACTAAATATCCCCTTATGGACATCGGGCCGGGTATTTTACTTTAGTAGATACTTCATCTTTAACTTTGTCTGTAATATTTTGTTATGTTCGGATGTCCATGTATTTACTCAAAATGTAATACGTGCTTGCAATGCCACAGGGGAAATTTCACGTTTACGTCGCCTGAAGAATTATGATTACGATTCATGGATCCTACATAATATTGTATTCCTGAACAAATTATTCTTTACATTTACATTAGTATAGTGAAAATTTATATTTATGTAATTGTTAACAGGTTAAGCTCAGCTTTTAAAACCTATATATGTTTATATGTACTACTTACCCTCAATTCTATATAGTTGTAATGTAGAATTGGTAGTCAAATCTTGAACGGAGAAAGATTTAGTGTATTCATAATAGCATAATGGGTGGTCGAGTTCAAGAAATAAATACAAATTGTGCTGATACGAGTGAATACATCTAACTAAGCAATTTTAATCTCTAACCCTTCATAAGTTTGAGCACATTAATAACATTGTTGAAATCAGTGATCATACTTTATAATTCAAGTTCTCCATTACATACTAATATATATTTTAGTTGGAGTTACTTTAGAAGTGATGGGACAAAAAAGTGATGATGTGTAGATCTCATTTTCCCGAAGTCATGTCCGTCAGTACTTTGGAAAATAGATAAGGCAAGCTTGTTTTTATTCCGTTCACAGTCCATTTACTCTTGTATGCCTTGGATACAATTAAATATTACCACTGCCCACTAGAAATGTCAAACTTTTTATCCAGTTTTCAACAGATTAATATAATCCATAATAAATATGTAGTATGGAATCTACACATACATGGATACAACTAAACGGCATTCACAAATAGTACTTATCATACTTATCTGACTTTTCAATGGGAAAGATTTAATACTAACGGCTGTTAGACATTTTAGTGTAGTTTAGTTTACTATTTGTTGGCACTAGGTACATGCTATGCTTACATTTCATGTGGCAGTGGTTCATTTAAATACTATCACTACCATTCAGTACCTCTATAACAAACGGCTGGTACAATTTAAAATTACATTTAATGTTTAATAGGTTTAATGGGCCACGGCGGTTACTGTACGGTGTTAGAAATTGCGAACGCAAATGCAGTTATTCTATTGTTATGTAATGGTTTCACGCATGATTGAGTAGTTCTGAATGAAGGATTCTATTCTATTCGAGGTAGAATAGAACTTACAACATGCAAAATATCATATTATAAGAACGCTGCAGCGTTATGTCATGTCCTCCATTATCTTTGGCATATTACTATGCGACATAACATATTTAGCGCAGTACAGTATGATGACCACTGTACTACCTACCTAATGGCGCTACTGGCACGGAAAGGTAATACAAACAATCCTGTCCAAATGTAATGTTGGTATTATATATACTATTTCCTATGTATGTACATAGTATATGATACTGTAATTTTGAAAAGATTTATGTTTAAGGATTTTAAGTACTATTCAATAACTAATTAAAAATAAATGTCTATCATATCAGTAAAGATTGTTTTGTAGTGCAGACGATAGCAAAAAAAATAAATACTATATTATTCTTATTGAATCCTTGCCTTGTATTCGCATTAGGTTATCTTGTGGCATGATATTTATTTAGGTGAAGAAAAAATCAATTGTCACAAAAAGTAGGTTACAAAATCTACAGAGGGAACAGAAGTTTGAAAATGTTAGTTACCATTAGCATTAGTGTAAGTTGAGGTTGAGCTGATATGAAGAAAAAAATGAGTCAGACAGCATTTTAGCTAAAGGACAGGGTGAAGCCTTGATTCCCAATGGGATGGACAAAAGTTAGCTTGGTTGGCTTAGATTGACGCTTAATTTATCGCCTTGAGAAAGTTAGTTGATAGATAACTAATGTTTGTTAATACATTGGTTTGCCATTTTCGCTGCTGCGATAGCCAAACGGACAAGATTCCTTTTACGGCTACCAACGACTACGACTGGCAAAGTTGCCGAAGAAAAGAATTCAGATGCTTGGTATCATAAATAATTCTTTTAGCAATTTCTCAGAAGAACCTCCTTTCCTAACTTTACGGATTATTGAACATATATAAATAGTTATATAGATTTGTGACAGACAAACATTGTGTCAGTATTTCTCAGTAGAAAAGCTATGCTATATACCGTTATAATCGTATAGTCTTACTATTTCATTCACATTGACGCTGACGCACAGACATTTCTGTAATTGTCGTAATTGCGTTGATGGAAATTAAATAATTATCTAAAATGAAACAAGGGATGTTTCCCAAAATTATGGCACATGCCCGCTATTTATAATTGTACCTACAAGTAAGGTCTTCCTATATTAACGGGCGACCATTTTGGATGGTTTATGTAAAGATAAAGATAAACTTAAGTAAGCCAGTTTTGGAAACTAGTATTTGCATAATCAGTGCCTACAAACTACAGATGAATGTGCGCATTGAAGGCGACATTAAATATGTGAACTTAATTATTCATTGTACTTACACAACTTTTGGATTTAGAGACTTTTAGAGAGCTGCCTAGTTAGTTGGATTTGGAAAGAAGTGGCAAAAATAATGTGTGAATACATATACAGGGTATTTCTGAACTTTTCTACTGTCAAATAGGAAATATGCATATAGGATTCCTTTCTCCGTCCAACCCATTTATGCTTTAGATGTATTTAGTATTTTATGGTAATGTGTAGATAGAGGTGTCTAATTAAGACTGAAAAGTGTTACATTTAAAAATGTATCATATTTAGCCCACCTGTAAAATCAGAAATCAGAAAAGAGCTCGTATGTTGTTTTAGCCCGCCCGAGTGTGCGAGGCTGGCTTATGTAATCGCAATGTCTGTCCGTCCGTGCGTCCGTCCGTCCGTCC
>JAQFYC010000900.1:0-43657 GCA_034694165.1 Tomocerus mixtus
TGTTCCCGACTTACCAAGGAAATAGTAAAATTTTACTACGCTCCCGGTAAATTTTGACACCTACTTTTAAGTGTGTACTGTACATCAAATCGACAGACACACTGCACCAGCTCGTTTAGTTTTACTTTTTGGCTCATTACAAATATATGCATGGTCCTTCTAGCCAATGTATTTATTCACATTGAATACAATCCTGTTTATATAATACAGCATATATACGAATGTATATGTAAATAACACTAGATTGCTATTGACTGTAATCTGCTTTGGATAAATATGCATACTGCTGCATAAAGAGATAAGTAAATAAATGCAATACGTTTCCGTGTACCCTTAAGTTGAGTACAACGTTTTTGCTCATCATACATACAACTATTATAATGTCTTTGCTACATGCAAGATTGATGATAAATACCGTAAGAGAAATATCTTCATCCCTCGGTACACTCGTTGTAAGAAAATTAATAGGTAGCAACTTTTGTTTATAGACATTTTTGAGGAAGAGAGCGTGTGAGCTATAGAACGTGCTTGCCGCGTGCATGAACCCGAAACAACTTAGAGTAATCGAGTAGTTTTCATTTGAAGGTTGAAGTTGAAGTTTAAGCACGCACTGAGTCACTGTAATATTAGAAATGAATTGGACAGGCAAGTTCGTGCGTAGTCTGCGTCGAAGGTTCCACATGGAGTTGAAGATGAGGCAGCAGTATATTATTTTGCAGGCTGTAGGTGATCATATCTCATATCCAGGTCCAAGAACCTAGTATCTGGTACCTGCTGAAGGAAAGCATCGAATGTAGTATGTATTTATGTACTGTATTAGTGTGTATGTGCATTTTGTCAGAAATGGGAGTTTGACTGGAAAGGTTCGCACTAGATAGACTGAGAAAGTTATTTCACATTTCATTTGCTATAATATGATATTGTATAGGTATTACATTGGTGGAAACTAGTATATAATTCGGAAGAATGGATGTAGCCTTAATTCACAGAACTTTCATGAATGAAATCGTTGAATGAAAGCTAGCTTGGAAATAAGGTTGCGCGTGTACACTTTTCCCGAATACGCACTTTGCCATTTAGAAAGTAGGTACATAGAACATTGTTACATAACGCGTGTTGTCGCACAAATAAGCTATCTGAAACTGATATTTACAAAGAAGAATGACGCACAATATGCGTTACGTATACATATACCTTGGAAAGGAACACTTTTGGAGTGAATTTAAATATAACTCATTGCAATGACGAACGCCCTGATTTCTGATCTTTGTCTACAAGAATTCTTGGATACCTCTTTTGCTTCACTCCTTTCAAATAAGGGTTACACGTTTCACATTAGATAATTAGATAATTTCCTGGTGCAGTATGTCCTATAACTTAAAGAGAAGTGCGAAAACAAAGTTAAACATTTCAAGAAGTATTGTGTAAGAGCGTAACGTTTTTACCCATAATCACTTTATAATATGTCCATTGAGACCAAAAATAGCTTAACTTTCTGGACTACATAGAAAGTTGGATTAAAGAAATGAGTCCCTTACAAAGAGATCGAAAGAATATAGGTCTCTGATTGCCTCCGTTTAAGTAATGCAAACAAACCGAATTCAATCATTTTTAGTGGTCTCAAAATCTGATATTAAGTATTAAGTAGAATGGAGATCAAAATAAGGTGTACCTTATACTACCTAACCTATGTACCTAATATATGTATTATAGTTACATACGACGAATGCCATATGGGATGTATCGATGTATGTACAGAAATCAAAATCACATTCATTGAAATAATTCACATAATATAATACCTACAAACAATATACTTATTAGTACACTATAGTACATTCTTTATGGGCTTGAATGATGTTTGATAGTAATAAGCTTGTGTTATGTAAATGGTCATGGAAATTCTATTTTTATATTAAATAGTAAAGAATATCATAGTACATTGCTGGACCTTGAAGAAAGCAAAACTTTCACCTACAGCCGAATTGTGTAAGTCAGCTCGTTCTCTTAATTGTATTATACACAGGATTTCACGCTCCACAATTTGCTATGGAATGAATAATTTTCATTGAAATTGTTTATTATCGTTGCTCCTTCTT
Source organism: Tomocerus mixtus (assembly GCA_034694165.1). Classification (NCBI taxonomy): domain Eukaryota; kingdom Metazoa; phylum Arthropoda; class Collembola; order Entomobryomorpha; family Tomoceridae; genus Tomocerus; species Tomocerus mixtus. The sequence goes on from JAQFYC010000900.1 coordinate 2,100, forward strand.
GGAGGTTTTGTAACAGAAATCTACTACGCAATAGGACATGCTCCTTGTAATTGAGCAGTTAATAAGTATAGAGCAGAGTCGTACATTACGCAACTTAACCTTCAATTGTTAGTATACTAGCAACCTGTATCTATAAATCTCAAGGGAAAAATGTTATTTATGAATGAAGAGACGTGATGATTGTATGTCTCAATTCACTTACTCTGTTCTGTTCGTCTCAGTATGGTGTTGTTGCCCTTGCTGTGCTTACAAATGTCATGCTTTCACACTGTCTTTCATTTTCCAGTGTGATTGTAGTCGTAGCAGTGCGCATTGCTTGGAGATTTGTTCTGGAAGTAGGTCGTCACGTCATAACAAAAGTCAGAATTCAGGATCAGGAATCAGGATACATCGTGTAAAACTCATCTTCCACCTAACAATGAAAATCTTTGAGATCTAACAAACAAGTCTCTACCGTATTCCTTCTATTAGGCAATGGATGGCGTTTATCATAGTTGGAAGATTTTGAGGAACGGAATATTTTAAATGAATTTTAGTCCTTGATTTAAACAGTTTATGTGAGACCCCATCGCAAATGATTGAAAATAAATACCTACAATTTTCTATTGATTTACCAAATTGGCATTTATAAAACGCATAGTGTGACGTAGTAAGGCCAGGGTCATGATAAAGTTGATGCTTTGATTAAAGGGGTATTCTTTATTATACATTTAAAAGGCAGATCACATTTATTAGAAAGGTGTCTTTTAGAAAGACAATACGGTATACTTAACTTGATTCTCTACTTCAATCATATCAGTCCATCTTCTGTTTATGACATCAACAAATGGGAAGAAAACAAATTATAAGTATACATAATAGACATTACAAGTACCAGTAATAAATAACCTCTTCATCATTCAGGTAGTTGTTGTGTACTAGTACTTGTATTTGCCAGATAGAAAAGGCAAATGTAATACTTTGCTACATGTGTAGTTTGCTAGGATATAAAACTCAACTTGGCTTCAACTTGGTTTAGTTTATACGTTATTTATATACGGATGTATTTATTAATGGATTATACGATTTTTAGAGAGTTGTCCATAATTATAGCATAAACAACAGCTACAGGATATGTTGAAAGCTAGAGAAATATTTCTTTTTATTAATGTATAATCTTCAGTCTATTATATAGTGTAGGCGTAGCTATTTGTTTGAGTTTTGGTTCGACATGTATAACTTCTAAAAATAGAATAATTGTACATATATTTGTACTAGGTATGTATTTAATATTGCGCAATCTTATCTCTTGGAAATAACTTTTTGCTCCCCGTTTACTATACAAACAATTCTTGATCAAAATTACGGAAACCTGTATCATGTAATATGTGCTAACACTTCTACTCCGCCTCCGCTAATTGAAAACTTTTTCAATGGAAATCCTGCAACAATAGAAAAGCTATTTAAGAGATCTGAATCATCCAAAATGTTCAACATTTCGACACAAAGTTTCCGCAAATTAATAATTGCAGATACTTTAGTATTATTGTACGTACAATTAGTAGTTTAATAAAAAATCTTAATGATGTAATTCGGTACTTATTCAATGCATATTGAAGTTTCAATTTCTTTTTCTATAATAAATTACAATTTCAATAATAGGCAGGGTTATAAATAAATACCTTCTAAAAGCTAAACGTGTTCTAGTACTAAGGTTTTTCTAAGGTTTTTATGTTTGTATAAATAATGTCGATAATATGTACTGATAATAATCTATAAGCAAATTACGAATTGGATAATTGTTTTACTAACAACTAACGAATAACAAACTGTGTCATGTATATATATATAGCGCTCTAACTCATATATACAACTGCGAATGCATGGGAATGGTTGTTCTGTATGGATGAACGAGGGCTTATATAATAATAACAGTAACTAAACATGGGTAAGTATAATTTTAGTACCTTACCAAACCAAACAACGAACTAAATAGAAGAATTAGAAACAGAGCCTTAAGGATCTCCTATGATTCTTGTTAAGTACAATACAATTCGAGTAACACCCCTGCCGCTACAACCAAATGTAACCTGGTGTGATGTAGATGTAACCGTAACCTACAAACCTATTTTCCAATTTGTAATGGTAGGGTAGTGCCAGCCTAAATAGGGTTAGTATATATCTACATTTCACTTGTCGACCTTTACGATCTTAAGATTAGCCTATATTGTACTTCAATGCATGAATGTCACGGGCACAGACCAGGATGCATACTTACTTACAATGTTACAACTTTCCTGAAGGACAGGTAGGTCACTGACTCTCAAAATGAAGTACCCTACCATAATCTAGATTTTCAATGGCAACATCTACATCCAGTTATACATGAATTACTGATGCTGCATCAATAATATACAACAGTTACGTAATAGAATATGCTTCAAAAAATGTTTCGAATTTTTATAAGGTACTCGGAATATGGAAACAAGCATGATCCAAACCAAGTGTGTGCTTTATTATAGATTTGTTTACTTTACACATACTTGGTAGTGCACAAAGATGAAAAAATGCCTGCAACAATCAGGCGTAAGTACCTACACAAAACAAGAATGTGAGTTAACCTATACGAGCAATGCGCAATGTAAGCATATTGTTATGAAGCATGACTCAAACCGCACAAATAAGGGGAGAAGCTGTACTTTACATTTCGTGTCATCGTGTCCATTGGCCTGCCTACAAGGAAATCCTTCATACAATTCGATATTTAAATCAGAGAATAAATCACTCAAAAGGGAACGCTACAAATACTAATATACTAAGAAGCACGCTCAGCGAGATCTCTTTAGTTGGCTATAATTATAATGCTCCTACGCTATAATACATTAATGAATATACTTAGAGTAGGAACAAGCGGGCGAAGGGACCCCTAACATTTCCCATTGTAGAGATGCAACTTAAGGTTTGCACAGGAAGCTCTGTAAATTCACATCTATTTTTTAAAGCAGCGCAGTCTAACTGTTTTAAATGAGAGTAAAATATGAACTTAAACCTTCCCATTTTATATATTCTAATTATAATAGCAATCTTACTGACGCAAGCAACCTCAATTGAAATCGAAAAGGTTAAATTCGTTAATATTTTCTATATTTACACATTTTATTGCCTTTAGTAGTGTAAAGTACAGGTTAACCTATAGGTGTAACGAAATAATTATTAAGACTTACAAATTATTATTGCTATACTTTGCATTTTGCATTATTTCGCTACACTTGCTTTATTACATAAAAATATGACATTACAAAACTTACTATCATATGTGTAATATCCCTTTTCAGATTTATCATAGGACACGGAAACCGACAGACTTAATGCACTTCGTTAAAACAGGAAAGTACGAGGTAAGTTCTATTATATTTCAATTACATAAATGTATATACTTAAATTCAATTCATTCATTTTGTTGACATTAAGTTATTGTCTTAAGTTATTGAGTAATGTCAGCCTTTATGAAAACATTACTGATACAATCACAAATAATACAATATTATGTATAAGTATATTCTGGTCCAAGGTTTTTCCCTCCTTCTGATGTATCCCTTGCCTTGGACTTCTGGGTAAAACCGTGAGAGCACCTTTCTAATGTGCTAAAGAAGTTTACTTAAAGTATAGGCAACGTAACTACCTAATTGTACATTGGGAAATTGCTTTGAAGATAGAAATAAAATAAAAAAATATGTGCTGTCTTCCAATATTTACCCACGAGAAATCTAGGGCATTCACAGTGCAAAACTATAATATGCTTCCCGAATCATAACTAGGTATATTCTGCTATTTAAAAACTTGTATTGTTACAGGGTGACGTATTAACGGATTTGCGAATATATTTACAAAACTACTCAAAATATTTGTTCATGGATTTTGTCTTCGAGTAAGTATTCTTGTTTTATTAACTTTATCCATCCGGTCATCCGGTAGTATTTTATATCAACTGATTTAACTAATCTATTTACTTACTATAGGGTACTGAAGCTGTCGATATTATTTGTAGTTAGTATTATTGCCAACATAGGGGGATAATTGATTACATTAATTACATCTAGTTGAGGAGATAACTACTACTGTCAACGTCTTATTTCGACATTTGGTCACAATATTATAGCAAATGTTTGCGGTGTAGATAAAATGGATTAGTGTTCTAATATGCCTGTCCTATAGCTCGTACAAGTAGTTGAAAATAAAAATTTCCAATGCTAGTGTTCCAGCACTTGTTTGGATACATACACTTACTTATTACACCATTTATCATTATCACTTAAAATGCTCAATGCGTTTCAAATATTTCTTCAACCTTGATTGTTCACGTTCTTTTACTATCGCAGAATTTTTGTCGTCTTCTTGGGACTGTCGGACAGATTGTTTACGTTGCATATACGAATATTTCCAATAGGGCAGAATTTCATTCGCAAAAGGCCTCCATTTATAGAAATTCCATTGCAAACAAAGTCCTTCCTTTACTAATTCCTCAGCGACATTAATATAAGCGCCATTATATTTAACATGTATTTCCACTAAATATGGAGTGTTTTCGAATAAATTGAAGACACCATCAACAGTCTGAATTCTAAAATAAAATATTTTAATGTTAAGTTGACCGATAAGATTAATCTAAAATCGTTTAGCAAGACTACTTACGTTTGTTTTACCTCCAAACATACAAATTGGCCTTGAACCAAAGTTTGGAACATCTTGGTAGCTCGGGGACTCCAAAATCCTGATATGGGACTTACTCCATGTAGTCTGCACTTAAAAGCCTGCAAAATGATCATTTTAAAACTATTAAACTTTGATTAAGTAATTCAACATGAGCATACAGAACAAAGCAGAGAGGGAGAGAAACATGTATATGTAATTTTGATAATATCATATATAATATACACATACCATGGCACTTATGTGACAAAAATCTTTGGGTAACGGAACTACATCTACTACTTTCTTCACTGCGGCAATGCCATAATCCAATAAAAGCAATCTGATCTCTGGTGCGCTATCTCCACTGTCTTCTATAATTGCATCCTCCAGTACAACAGCTCGAAACCATTGTTTTCTTTTCGTCGTAACCAGCAATTTTACAGCAACAAGTTGGCCACTGACATAAGCAGTTGACTGGCGACACACCATATAGCAGGACATATGCCTTTGCAAATTTGTACTTAGCTCTTCAAAAGTGGTGAATCCAGCACAATTGTACGCCAACCCTACAACATTAATAAGGTCCTTATTATATTTAACATACTACAAATCTATTTCAAAAATGGTCATAGTAGTTAGAATTCATATACTAATCGAAATATAAATATATATGTAAGATAGATAAGCCATACCATTTTCATCAGCCATTATGTCTACTGGCGTGCACATACAATTCCAGCCATTTTTAGGAATTATGTAAAACTCGCCTGGGTCTGCAGATGTGGTGACCCATGCAACAGTGATAGAGTCTTCTGCAGCCAGCTCTTTGTCAGGTAGGTCTGTACAGATGGTTATTTCTTCTACATCAACTGGGGCATCTAGTTTTGGGAGAGCTATTGAAAAATATGGAATTCTCAAAATGATTGCGATAGTATTAAAAAACAAAGAGCTTACAGTCAACGATATTATAAATCTCTTTACATCAGGTCGGGTATAAAATTACATTTTCTATTATTACCTTGTAGAACAGTAGATGAATATTTTCCGTGATAATAGTGGCAGTTACTTCCTTTGAAACATTTCCCAGATGTTGATGATTTTGGGTCGTAAAAAGGACAGGCAATATTTTTGGCTAGCGTTGAAAATTGTCCATTAATGTGAGCACTTGTTCCAGGGTCGTTTATTTGAAATAGTGAATTTCTAAATGACTCAGAAGCATCTTTCATGGGATCCCAAACTTCGTCAGCGTCCTTTCCAGAAGTCATAATCTTATTATTACCTTAAACTTAAGACAACGCTGTGTCGCAGAGTTTGCGATACTGAAAATGAGTACTAAACAGGTGATTGACGTGACCTGCAAACGATTTTTACAAATTGACAGCAGTAGACTTAGTAGACTATCTATAGACAAGACACACATAAATACACATACTAGAACAAATAAAAACAATACTGTTACGGCTGGTTGGTTAATATAAATAAATGTGCCAAAGGAAACTTGTGAATGTGAGATGGATTCATGCAAACTTTGATAATGTTTACTAAAATCGCGCTAAAAAATACCCGCGAGTATGAAATGTGCCGCAGAGAAGAGAGTGAGCAAAGTTTCGTTTTTGTGTGCTTTGCTCGTCGTCATTGTCAAGCGGCAAGTTGTGGTTGTGATTTATGATGGGACGAAGGATCTTTGGATAAGAAACACTCAATAATTATCAAATTAATCAGCTGTAGCAGTATATTAGTCACCTGTCCTGTTCCTGTGAGGTGCCGTAATCGTCAACAGTGTATGTGTGTACGTTGTCCGTAAGGGAAAAGGTCAAGTCACAAACAAGTGGTCTCGCTGGTAAGTTAATAAGTCATTCACACAAGCTATAAATAAATAACAATAATCAATAATAATTATTATCACTCATTCGACATTTGAATTTGTGTCATTTCATTAAGATAAGAAAAACGAGAACCGGGTTACTTGGTGCATTGAATTGAAATGGGAGACTAAAATACTTTGTGAAATGCAAAATAAAATGTTAACCATTATTTATTTATTTCTAGAGAACAATGAGATTCCTCATTTCCGTAACTGTGCTGTTGTGGTATGGAGCCGTTGGAGCCCTCACAACTTCCGCCGCAGGTAAAGTAAAATTATAAAATTCATTAGTTGTTAAAAATGTCGCTAAAAATATAGTTAATAGTTAATTAATAAATATTCCCTTAATTTTTTACCACTGCCACCAACAGAAAGAAAGCCTCTACCTCATGCATTATCCTTAAGTGGTAGATCTATAGATGTCGATACTGGATATGACTTTCAAATTTTCTGTCGAAAGGGTGATTCAAAAATGCTGGTTTACTACTTTCGTACGGCTACGGTATGTTTAAACCATTTATTTGGAATGTGTATGATACAATTTTTCATTGATCACTTAATTAAAATACTTTTTCTGTTTTTGGATGCGAATAGCTCAGAATTATCAGTTCAGCGGACGATATCAAATTAATTAAAGGCAGTAGTGCTGCGGATGTTCGGTATAAATATGATGAATCAACAAAATTCTTATTGTGGGCAGCTAATCTCCTACCTTGGAGAGCCAGAGATGTAAGTATGCCGCCATAATAGGGTTTCCTTATTAACTTTTTCTTGGTTTTGCCTGTTAGGTAAAGTGTGAAGCACATTTCCTACAACAGACTTCTAACAGTTCTACAGCGGCATCAAATAGATAATTATAAAAATAACTAATGAATTTGTCCGTTAAACTCTACAGGCTAACTTTCCAACATTTAATTCATCGTGCGTGGGCATATCTACAGGAAAACCTTACGTCGCCATGCTGTTAATCCGACGTGAGTTTCTTTCCGTAGCAAAATTACTAATAATTGTCGATCAAGATGTGTTATGCATTTTATGAAAAAAATATTATTGTTTCTAATTCTAATAAACAGCTCTCGACCCTTGGAAATTTGTACTATTAGTACTTGGGATAAGTCTGTTCTTCTTGGCACCCAAACTGACAAAGTCAACTGTATTCTTTTATACGTCTGGGACATTTTTCGGAGCTTTGGCGGCTGCTTTAGTATTTGTCTTTGTGGTGTCCAAAATGCTTCCAAAGGTAATTTATTTACTACATTTCAACCCAATTTTTATTATAATGATTCCGTTGGCTGACGACTTTTTTTGGGTTTGGGAATATTAGGGAAAATAACTTGTATAGCAATTACAATTATGCTTTGATTATCTCTTTTGATTACTAATTACTAACATTGACAAATAATTATTGGTACGGTTCTGTCCTGTTGGTCACTTACAATTTTTATTAGTACAGTGCAGTACAATGAAACGAATTTTGAAACAAGTTTGTTTTGAACATCTCTGAATCTTTGGACATGAAAAGTGCCCGATGCAATTTAAATTTTTTGAAGTACAATATTTGTAACCAATGCATGATAATATTTTTATATCTAGTCGAGAAGCTCCTACCTTGCCATAAGTGCTTTATGGATGCTGTGCCTTTACTTTGCTGGAGAAACGTGGAAGCATTTTGAGGAACTGCTGCATCAAAAATTACCATATATTTTAGTCTACGTTACTACAGGGGCCGTAGTTGCGTTCGTTACCTGCTACCGTCTTGGGCCACCAACACATCCAAAAACATTGGATATCATTAGATGGGCTTTACAGGTTAGCTAATGGTTCTTTTGAATAAATCAAATAAGAATTTTTAGTTAGTTTAATATAAATTAAACATGTGCATCACAGTTCTTAGAGTTCTTCATCTATTACGTAATTGTAACATATAAGGTATATCATTTTGTTTTGATGTTATAGATTGGCGCACTTGCATTGATTCACCTAAGTAGCGACTTGGTGGAGGTTTCAACAGCCATTATAGCAGTCATCTTATTGTTTCAAAATTTCGGAAATTGGTTGTTTTACCAAGGTCAGAAGTACTAGTAAGTCAGTCATATTAACGAGCCGTGCATATTTTTAAACAGTAAAATACAACATAAACAATGAATATCGTATTATAGTTCACTTTGTAAGTCTCACTTTTTAGCAGGCGAATGTTTCCACCTAAGACTAGACTTTTGACCGAGACCGAGTATTTCGAACAAGGAGCTGTTGAAACGGAAAAAGGCTTAAAAGAATTAAGAAAATTTTGCTCGAGCCCGGATTGTAAATCTTGGAAGCTTGTGACTAAACTGAAAGATCCAATAAGGTTTGTTGTTTCCCTCGTATTGTATCTCTATTTATTTAGACTTACGTTTATTGTGGGACGCTATCGCTATGCTATGTGTATATAATCATTGTTATCGTCGTTCCTGGTGCACCCTAATTCTGCGGGAAGGTTGATATTTATGTACTTCCAAGAATATTGTAAAATATCTGCTGATTGGCGATTTAATTATTGATTGTCAGCAGGCGAATTCCTAATCTAATACATATACTAAGTACACGTTCTTTTTCAGATTCTCACAGTTCATGGAAGGAAGTCCACATCTAAGTGACGATGAAATGATATCTTATGAGTCGGAACATCAAGATACAGGAAATGGTATGTACACTGACGATGACGATAATGGAGGATTTCTTGAAACTACTGATGACGAATCTGACTAGAATATTGCGAAATGCAATTGTAAACCAATAATATTTTGCAATGTTAATATTTTTATAGAACAAGTTCCATACGGAACGCAAGCCTTAATTAGTATTATCTAATATAATATTTAGTATTTTATAGTCTTCCTAAAGTTTTTGAAAACAGTATGTGACTGCAGTTTTTAAAAGTGACGAGTGCTCTCATGCTGTCTGTAACAGCAAGTGGGGTATAAACACACACTTCAGTTTTAAGAGGTTAATGCGCTCATTTTTCTTATAAATGTAATTTTATTATGCTATTGTTCGTCCAGCAAAAAGAATATGTAGATATGTCAGAGACCACCCAACCTACCACTTGGTGGGTACAGCTATTTACCACCATTTGTTTGTCAAATGTTTTTAAAGAATATGAGTTTGTATTTAGTTATAATTTAATATTTTTAATTAATTATTGAGTGACGAGCATTAGAATAGGGCGCAACTAATAATGAGTTACTCTGGTTTTGATTTAGATTTTGACTTTGACTAGGTTGAGTAACTCTGGGATAAAAATATTGAAGTCAATATGCTTTTGAGTATTATTATGTTAAGAATAAAATTCATTTCTGGAATATGAATGTGTTCGGTGAGGTATTATCTACATAAAGTTCACGGTGGACCCTACCATTGTCAAAATAGAGTTTAATTAAGTAATATATGTGTGTAAATTAACAAGATTTGTAATTGAATGGTGTGATTGCGTGATACACATTAGTCAGATCCTAATCTGTTGAGGTGATGCTCAATGGAGACTTAATACGGTACGTTACATAGTTAACTACCAGTGAGCAACTTTGTACTAAAAAAGGGTGGGTAGATGTAGATAACCTGATATTGTTGGTAATATTCACAATGTGAATATTAAATGTAGTTGACTTGATATTAAAATTGTTTGTTCAAGAAATTCTACTAGCTAACTATAGTAATTGACTAGCCAATTTTTATATTTCATCCGGTATATGTCCTATTTGTATGTTTGCCATTTATTTGTTTTACTTGATTTTCATGTTTGATGTAAAGGACTAGTAGGTAACATTTATTCGGTAGATCTACTATCCCATTGTAGCATTTGCTGCTCTATAAGCTACTCTAGTGAGTCCACTTGTTATGAATACCAATTCGTAGTTTTCAGAAGTCAACTGATCCAATATTATTCGAAATAAGATGTATCTCCACTTCCTGTCTGCACTTCCTTAAAGGGAATTAGTGCTTGTTTCATGTGTACAAACTTGAATTTTCAATGTAAAGTGTGTTACCTGTCCTAGGATGCATAGCTATAGAGCGTATCAATCTCAAATTATGTTTATGTAGGACAGACTTGACAGCGCAGCGATAGGTACTTTGTATTTCAATTCAAGTTCAGCTACATTTACTAGTTATTTGTCTTATAGGTACCTACTACCTACCTAGTTAGTTTTCATTCTATTTACTTGCTAAGTACTACAACTTTTAAAATTAACTAGGTATGTATACATTTACAACTAAGCTAGGGGAGGAAGTTCGGCTAATGCCTTTCTGATTTCGTACATCCTGTACACTAAACATTACGATAAACGTAAACAAACAGAAGACATGCAACGAGGATCCATCAAATAAGTTGTGTCTCTTAACTCCATAAATACAGATTTTCAGATTTTACTCTTGACAAATGATATTAATAAGCCAAGTATGAGCACGCGATGTAGCTAGTTAATATAGGATAAATAGGTATTAGGTAAGTATAATGTACAAAAATACCCTTTGTTTCCATGTATATTTAGGTTAGGTCTTTACACAATAACCATTTTTTCCCTGTAGGTAGACGAATGGTTGGTCTCAAGAGCTAATTTTACCAACAACTTTAAACGAATTTTGTGCAGTATTAGCCAGAAAATGTAGAGCTTGTAATAAAGTAGACACCACAGTATCATTGCTATTAGTGCGTGTATTATTGTATTTGATTTTGCTACTATACTACTGACTGGTTTGCTTTTAACTTTAGATTCTAGTTTGTGTTGGTTTAAATCAGATCGGAAGCAAGACGAAAGAAACAAAGACCAAATAACTACATATTATAGCTTACCGATTACACAAAACAAGTAAGTTATTGGAAGGTAGAGAAAGATCGATCGTGGAAATGGGAAAATACATTGTATTTGTTCTTATTAGTAGTTTAACTACTTTCATATCAGTAAAGCCAGTTTTGCTGCTGGAGTCTGGTGCTAGTGGTTTTACCGACTTGAATTTATTGGATCCAAATGCTAAGTCTACAAATTCAGTGACCCCCAGAGGAGATACAAATATCTCACTGCAAATTTTGTTGTTATTTGTCAAATATATTGCGATCCCATCGGCGATTTTCGCTTTGTTCGTTTATTTATTACTTCGTTTAACTGTGGGTGGTGGTTCGCATTACCGAAGTGGTCAACGACTATCCTTTTTGCCACTGGAGAGCGAGATCGAAAAATTGACTTCCCAGGTGTTGTCTCACATTTAGAGTAAAGTTCATGTAGTATACAGTATGTATGCCTAGATGAGATACAATGCATACAATAAAAGCATGACCATCCCTTACATAAATAGTAGTAAACAATGTTCTGCTCAGATATTTGCAAGTAGTCTTTAAACAGTATTTAATTAAAATAAAATTATAAATTCTACAATTATAGGTACTTCATCTGTGTAAAATCCTGACTTACCATTTTTAACAACAAATTTTTATATTTTAATTATGTGTAAATGTATTTTTTATAGTTGTAGCATTAATTAGGAGTAAAATGTTTAGATGTAATGTTAAGCCTGCCAATTGTGTATATGTAATTGTATAATTGTGATCCCAACCCAAAAGTACATCCATAGTATAGTAAGTTGTGCTCTATAAATATTAGTGTTCGTAGAAACATTTATCTGTATTCTGTCATGTGCTGAAGCGAAATGTACAAACCATACTTTAATATAAAAGTCAAGAAATTGCAGGAACATTATATTTAACAATCTGAAGACATGAAAACTGCAGAGACTCTAAATGCACGCTACCTTCTCATATTTGGCATATCGTACGTTGTTTTGTGTTGCATGCAATATATGTATCATTTCTGGGATGCGCCCGTAGTCGACGATTTCCTTTCCTGTCAACCGTACAGTACGAAGCTTTGGGTTTATGTATGTATATGTAGCATTTAAGTATTTTCTGTAGTCAGACATAGTAATTAGTAAGTCATAAAAAATCAGAAATCCCATGCAGCCAAAACAGAACAATACAATGCAGACGGGAAAAGATTAAGAATGTCATGGAAGATAGAAGTAACAAGATATTCCATTCATTCTATAATTGTAGTCGAGCAAGTAAACATCAAATTGTGTTGTTCCAAGTAATTACTACAAAGCTATAACCGTTATTTTCTGAAATATTCCAATTGAAATTTGCAATTTCGTTGAGTTTTAATTTTTAAAGACAATATGAAAACTATCCACTATCTGCTGATTTTATTCTCAATTTTAATTAAACTGCACGCAAATGCAGAAGATCCCTCGAGTTCCGCGTTATCTGCATCAGCTAAAGGATCAGAATTGCGAGGAATTTCAACGAACACAGATTTGAGCAACCTTTACAGTTTGCTTATCTATGTGGGAACACCGGCATTACTATTCGGAGCGTTTATCTTCTTAGTCTACAAAGCATCTTACAGTTCACACTCACATTATCCGTATCCGTATGAATACTATCCATCTGCTCCTCTTGATATTCGCAGAGGGGACACGGGAAAGAAAATCGACGATATGACTACTAGCATTTTATCGGGAATTTGACAGATTGTAAGCTGACTTGATTTACAATATAAACTAATTGTATATACGTATACCTATGTGTGCAATGGCAATATGTAAAACGTGTCTGTATGTGTGTATTCTGTGCTATATTTTGTAATATCGCTTTACTACTCGCTTTACTTTACGCCATTTCATCCTGGATTATATTTAATACTAGCGATTAATTGTATGTTATTATTTTTCATTACAGATGGAGAGTGATCTATTTTAAACAAGATTGTCCACAATGATTTCGACGAAATATACTACAAAAATATTATTCAGGAATAGGCTACCGTTGATGGAGCAAACATTAATTCAATAGTTTAATTTACCGATACCTTATTTATTTGTACACTATAGTTTTATTAAAGACTCATTAAAGTACAATTCTAATTCCTTGTTTTCGTAATCAATCATTAAACATGTAGCATAACTTCAATATATATATTATTATTTGTGTATTGTATAATATAATACAGCAAAATGTAATGGGGTAAACATTTTAAATGTACTAGAGGGCTACATACTGGAGATACCAGCATAATACTTGCTATGCAGTTTAGTTATGAAATATGTATGGCTACAGTATAACTCCTAGCCTAGGTGATTCCCTTTTGTGGTCTTATAAAGCTATTGTCGAAATGTAAGTGTAATTTTACTGGAACTCAGCATAAAGGCATACCTACATCTTTACGGCAAACCTGAACACTATCCTATTTGCGACCAGATAGACTAGTGCTTCAGTTCGTTCGTATTCACGAATTTATGAATAGATTTGATATTTTGGGAAGAGAACTAGAGTTCATACCAATGTTCCCCTATTATGTTGCTTTAGTTGTTCAGATGGTTCAGACGAATCTCGTTACTTCCTGCCGACAGTGACCACGTTTTAATTTACCTTCCTAACACGGCTGCGTGTGTGATGCACAGTGAATATTAATGGAAGACTAGTCATGTTTCCAATTAATTACTAATTAATGACCTACTAATTATACATCAGAGTGCCCTAAAAGCAGAGTTCCATCGTGTCCCAACGGCACCTCCGAAACCAAAGAGCATTTACATATTAAGTACCATTACCATTCTCCATTGCGTTGCATTGAATCAACGTAGACCGAATCGTATTATACATACAACCGAAAGATAGAGATCCGCTCTCCAGATCTGCATGGCATAAACAAAAGCTTACATTTCATTATATTATGTAGTATACCTATGTAGTTGGTACAATCACAATCTACCTCCCTACAGGTAGCAGCTATACCTATACATACAGTAATTATATTATTATACAGACGCAATCAGCTAGCTAGCGTTGTTTAAATAGTACCTATAAAAACATATTTTTAGGTATTGTTATTACCTATATTTTCAAAGTATATTTATACAGTAGAAGTACTTAGGAGAAGAGGCTGTTCGATTGGACACAGTGCATTGTAGTACACCAGACACGCATAAAGTAGCGCCGTCCCAATAAATGCATGGACAGTGAAATGATTCCTCTTTACTCTGGTGCTGCCGATTAATTATAAATTAAAGAGAAAGCAACAGCTTGAGCAGATAATTTTTTCTAATCACAAAACTAAATACTTGAAAAACAGGGCCAGAATTCTGCAAATGTAAGCGCATTATTACTCTTTCCTTCTAATCCAATCCAATGTACTGAAGCAAAATAAACATGACATTTAGTGTCAAATATCAACGCAAAGCAGGTATCCAGTTACTAATGGGGAACATTAGTTTTCCTAACAAAGAGAAATTATTGCTAACTGCTTTAGTAGCCTTTTTCAGCCCGATATAGGGCTTATTTGCTTGTAGTGGGCCTAAGCCTATGCATATAGTAAAATGTTCCCCGTAAACTGCTGTAAGAGCTATTTTATTGGCTTTCTAGCTTTCTAGCTATTTATGAATACTTGCAGTTGTAATGTAATGCAACTAGTGTAAGTGTGGTGTAACAATAATTCCCAATATATTTTAGTTCCACTTGACGACTCGGTGTCGGTACTAACTCGTGAGATAATACTTGGCATTAACAACATAATGGATTTTACAGTTGAAAGTAGAAAGCAAGAAATAATAATCGTGTAGGGCAAGTCATAAGTTAAGAAAGCAAATTCGCTAGTTAAGAGGTGACTAGTGACATACCCAGCCGTATAGTTCACCCCAAGCTGTCAATAACACTCTCACTCAATCATTAGTTTTCATATCACAACCGGCATTAATTCTCAATGAAATTCCGTCAAGGCATGCTTAAATGATTGATGAATGCAAATCCCTTTATGATATATTGCCAGTCTGGAACCGAATAGTTTGCTGTCTGTTACATATCTAGTCAATACATATTTACAAATACAAAATCGAGGTGCTTTATCATTTTAGTGTAAATTGCCACCTAGCTCTGCCAAAATGAGTACTGTAACTGGTCGCAAATGTTAATACAGAATACAATATATATTAAACTCGGCTACACACCCGCATTTCTGACTGCTAAATGGTGGAGCTAAACAACTGTAACTGTAAGTAAGCAATTAATGTTTCGAAAGTGTCATGTAGTCCAATGTTATAGAGTAATGAATGGAACGGTATTTTTAACAGTATAAAATGATACATTTAATTACTTAATTAAAGGACAGGATCATCGAATTGGAGCTCTTCGATTGTTATAGCTTACTCAATAGCTCATACTCAAGAGTATTTTATGTAGTTTACATATCTCTGCGTACATACTAGGTCTAACGATAAAGTATTACTACTCTTTTTGATGTACCTTTCACTTTCACTTTCTTGAACCCACTTATCATTTACTTGTCAACTATAATCTAGTGTAGTATTGGGAAATTAGCATCAATTTAGCACACGGACAGTAAATGGAAGATTGGCCATTAACCGAGCAATAATAATACAGATATTTTATGCTTATTTGAGTATTTGTATACAGATTACAGAGAGATACCAATCTTTGACGGTCCTAACAAAGATTGTTCGCCTCTATCAGAGTACACATACGAATAGACAGCTTATAGAAACAGTTTATTATGAAAGTTTATTGCAGTACTTAGCGGATAAACTGGGAAGATTTGCGTTTGAATAAATGCCTACAGTACAGAGATCACAGTGAATACGACATTGCTTTGGTTTCTTCTCCACAGAATATCTGACAGCGTTGTCGTTTTGGAATTTGGCCTACCTACCCGATGTTGCACACATTTGTTTAAAATACTACAATAGAGGTGGGATACTATTATACTAAACTGTATTGCTTGTAATATTGTATGTACTGCACACTGTACTATTAGTACATACGATTAGTATTATTATATCGTAATACCATTTGACTGTAGTACCTATCACAATAAAATGTAATCATGTATAGCATGTGGTTAAGTATGTAGAATAAATTTTGTATGAAACGTGAGTAAATCAATCGTGTCAGTCAGTAGGGAGCAGTGTGGAACTTGGCTTTTGGTGTGCTTTACTTCTTCCACAAGTAAATGCATAAACTAGCACCACAAATAGTAGATAGAGTACCTTACTTACTTACATTTATCTTCGTACAATGTAATAAAGCTCTGTACTATGTATCATGTACCAACCTTTATCCCATGTAGTAATGTAAGTATGGATGCTTTCCTTTCCTTGTCTCACTACTCCGTTCGATTAGGTTAACATTAACTTTGCTCCTCATGTTGGTTCCTTTCCCTGTCAGTCCATCCATTCATGCAATGCAGTTTACTACAGTAGTCTATATTTGTTGGCTGATTCTGTTTTTGGTTCCTGGCATCGCTCGGTCTGGGATTGATGTTGATATATTGGGTGTTTGAAATGCAATAATATATCTTGAGCTAACTACCCTACAGTGTCTGTAGCTGTCTATTGTAAAGCATTGACATGATAATTTGCAATGCATGTCTAATGTGCAATCACTGCACTGGCTTTGGTATCACATTCTATACCTCAACATATCCAGCAACCACACGTCATGGCGTCAAGTGTTGCCTCACTGTATAATTATAAACAACATTTGATTAGTTTATTTAGGAATGCAAATCCATAATCCTGGAGTGTAGTGTTTAGCCAGCTCCCTAGCCAATGGCCAATATACATGCAATAGAATACATACTCCAGATCCCTGAACAATTATCATAGCAGAACAGGAAGGACTAACCATACCATGACCATAATAATAATGCTTAATGTACAAAGACTGTATTTAGAAATATCTTTATTATTTTATTTTATACCCAATGAAGTTGCTTATATGTATTTGACTTTCGTTAGTGAATCCCCTTCCCTGGAATATGAATCACGTCGTTACTACTACTTATTTATATTCGAACACAGCTTATAGCACTTGCACTACATTCATACACACTACATTCAACATGACATTTCTTTGCTTATTACGCCCGTATAAATATGACTCATAGTATATGATACTTAAAGCCACGACTAGCAGTAAATACAAAGGCATTACTTTGATATTACATCACGGATTATTATAATTACTGTACGATTACTGGATTACAATGAATATTCACATCTTATCGCGTATTTCCCTATGATGCATTTTATGTTGAGTGATAGGAAACTATCTCAAGTGTATTTGCTAGTAGTATAACATCTAAGGGTGTCTGTAGTATGTTTCGTTAGTTGCTTTGATATTGCGAAGATGAAAGGAGCTGAGGACAAAAGCTCATTCACATCCCACTAATATTGAATGTTTTTTACATAGGTAGGTAAGGTAAAAGTACTAGTAGTGCAGTGTACTGTACAGATAAGATGTATCGAATATTTCGAATTATAGGTACATACTAAATACTAAACACACTGTAGTATGTATAAGTATAGACTATTACTGCATGGTCTGCCTACGCAGCCATTAGTGTTCCTACTCTCATCATTAAAGATAATATATTAGTAACTTTGAAAGCAATGATGCAACACAACGGTCTATAATATACAGAGCAGCTATCTTTCTACACAGTGCATTGCTTAGTATGTATGTAGTTTTCAGATACATTTCTCACATACAGTACATTACATTGCTAGTAAGCCTGTGTAAATAGAAATAGTAGAAAGCTAACGGACGGAAGGATGGAGTTGGAATAAATGTACGTAGTAATAGTCTTCTTGCTTTCTTTATTTACAATCGCCAGCCTCACTTAGGGTTGACAATGACAAAATACTCAATGCCCAGAAGGTTCGCTTACTCTTCTCACAATCAGCCCAGTTCAGTTCAGTTGTAGAAAATATATTTTCCTTGTATAAATAAAAGATATAGGAGCAAAGTGGAGTGGACCAATGTTGAATGTCAGGAAATAGACAATGATAAATTTTCCTAAGTCCACTCCAGGTAAAAATAGAACATAAGTTAAAGGAAACTTGGTTAGAGCATTTGTGAGTCCTTTCTTCGCGAGATATTACAGTAGCTTCCTATGCCAAAGTATATTCAGCAAGTACTAATACAGACCAGCAGCGGTGTAAACCAGTGAATTCTTTACTCTGGAATTGACTAACACTATCTGTATCACAGAAACAACATCAACTCTAACGAAATGATAACTCTACTTTTGAACAGTCTCTTCTATTATGTTACGAAATGGAGTTGGACACAATGTCCATTCTCAGTTCTTTGAATACAGCAATAAGTAGACCATACATACCACTTCCTTAGATGTACTCACTCTTTGCTGACTGTAGAACTTGTCTTACAACAGCTTGCCCCCTCAAGCTTTGCCCCATGATTCAAAGCGAGGTATGTACGTACGTACAATAGATGCTTCATGATATCAAATACGCTATAAAGTGAAAAGTGAGGTAATCCATAAGGGAAAACGGTTTGTAATGTGATTTTCTTTGTATTTCTACTTACATCCTTAGTGACGACAGAGTATCAATATCAATACTCCCTTTCAAAATTTCTACGTCTAGCCCAGCTACTCACGAATGTTACATCGTCGCAGCTCCCATCCTTGGCATCGGCAAAAAATATTATATTTTATTTTCGTATGTGTACTCAAATATATATCTGTAAAGCATACTGCAATGCAGCCTTTCAATAAACTTAGGCATCTATAGATAGTTTGCTGTTCCAGCCAAAATGACAGAGATAAACATTATGACGATGGACAAGTATGTATGTACATATTATAGATTACATTGGGTACACACATATAGATAATGGTGTACCTTCTATGTAGTATCTTCCATTCGGTTACTTACTACAATTTCAACTTATCATTTCGAGTCAAAAGCCAAACCGAGTTTAGCCACTTTTGGTCAACCCAACTCCCAACCACTTAGGAGCACATTATCTATGGCCTTTGTGTGAACTAACATGTAATCGATGGCATCTATTATTCTCTGTTGCTACACATTTCCCCAGTCGCTGCGAATTCGATTTCGGGTTTAAATAGCGGATACCTATGTAATGGGTATTACTATTGAAGGTGCACTAACTTTCTTTATCAGTGACCACACCACAGTTCAATGCAAAATAAATAAATGTCTTGTAAAATGATACCAATAGGGGAAAAACTCCAGTTGTAAACTCCTATATTACCTTAAACCTCAAAGTGCCTATAGTATATGTGATTTTATTATTGAAGTGAATTAACAAGAGCTGTATATTGCCACATGGGGTTAATTTGCACAGTTCGGCATGCTAAATGCAGAGCATCAATATAGTTTGAGCTAGTAAATCAATAATATGAAAGTAATTGTGTTTTAAATTGCATTTCCAAGGTAAAAATGGAAAGCATATATTGTTACATGTATGTATGTACGTTTAACTGTCATACATTTAGGTAGTAATGTAATTTGCAATGTGCAAGTTGTATGTATAATGCATATAGAAATGTCTGTCTAAATTACTTTATTTTTAGTCAATGCAATGCGCAATGTAGAGAAATTAAACAATACCATCATTTCGCGTAATATGCTCCACCATTTCCATCTTCTTTATCCTAGAAGCACAGCATTTGGTCTCGCCAGAGCAACATCATAAAATTGTGTAATAGTTCTCAATCAAATAATTACTAACCACAGGGCACCACGTATATAATTTATTTTTAATGAGACGAAATGTGGATGGGTAAAGGCAGCATTCACAAGTAAATACTAGGTTCGAATTAACTTTTCATACAGATACCAAACATTTAATTCAAATTAATTACGGATTTCGGTAGGTTTCATCTACTTACATTTGAGATTCATTCATAAACATTCCTTATACATACTAAAGCTGTGTATATATCCTATACATGTCATCATGTCACATGTGTTTGTATATTCTAATTTAGTATGCTCAGAAAACATTTCAGTGATGTACCAACAATGTACTCTCCACACCGAAATTGTTTGGACAAGCGATAGGTACCGTCAACCATTAAAGAAAAAATATAACCTGGGCATAAAAGTTCTCTTTACTGTAGAACCGTTCACCTTGCAATCATAGTTATTTTAGATTCACATTCCACAACTAGATTCTGATATGGAGTACCGAAACAACGATGTGTGCTAGCCCCTAACAAATAAATACGCAGATACTTTAAATGAATTATATGCCTAAAAGTGATGTTAACCTATGTTGTAGCTTATTTTACAAATAACATTATTATTATGCTGCAGGTGCTACATATTTTGTATACTAGTGAAAATGGATCGTCTTAAAAGTAATCCTTTGTTAATAACAATTTGCAACTGGTGAAGTGTATAATAAGAAGCCTAAAAACTATATATATACTGCATTGGTATCATACTGAATAATACAATTATGTCTCCATTGTGCAAGTACGAATAGAGATATTCCATTAGTACGTACTTGCATCAAGAAAATAATAGCCAACCTATTTGTTTAATACAAACAGATCCTAAATTAACTTTCACCATTCATTTCGCATCAGTAGAAGGGCCCAACAAAGGAGCGTTGCTATTGCAAGGTGATTTATCAAATGATTTTAACGTTGGAATTGTTGAATCAAAGTTGGAGTCATTGTCTGCTTTTGAATTTGTAATGTTTCCAAGTGTTTTCATGTTAAGAGAGCTCTTATTCCAATTAGCATCAGTCGAGTGTGTGTTTCCAGTGGAGGCGTCTGTACTGGACACTCCAGCTGGTTTTTTAATTTTACCAACTCCAGATGGTAGCTTTGGAATTCGCTCGAAGAGAACTACGAAGAATTAGCAGATTTTTATTTATATTTCCTGCACATTATAAGCTTGATTTTAGTTTTAATTACAGCAATCATTATGACTCTTACCCTTGAAGCAAGCATACTTTTGTTCCAACTGAGTCATTATTGTCCTTTTGCAAATAAAGATAATAAAAATAATCACAGATTGCAGTAAGTTATACATGTCCATAATGACCCAGTACCACTTTGTATCTGTATGTTCTTGTGTTGTTGCCCACGAAATGACTTCAAAAATCCAAGATACACCTAAACAATATTATGTATTCCACATAATATTCAACATATTTAGTACACACAGGATTCCTAAGTATATATTTACAATAAAATCACGGCACTCACCCATAACCACAGACAATTTGGCCACAAGCATAAATCTATATAAATAGTAATGAAATATAAAGAAATTATTGAAATTCAATTGTAATAAAAACAAAGGTTAAAAGTTTAGTAGGTACGTTTCTTGTTTTTTGTTCGTTTTGCTTGACCTAACTGAACCGGTAATTTTTTTAACTTGATACAGAAGGAAGAATGTCATCCCTACAAATGAAAAATTCAAGGCCAGCAAAACACTAATGATATAATAAATGTACACTCCTTGCGCCCATGGAGCAACAAAGCAGTAGGCCTGTCCGTATTCCGGGGTGACTACAAAACTTTCCCTGTCACTGTGAAATGAAATCATAATAAGTAGTACATATATTTTTTAACATTACTATTTACAAATAAATTATATCGAATAGTTTTGATAAGCTTACTTTGAATAATTGTAGTCTAATGATATTCCTACGATCACAACAATTAATGGAAAGCCCCATGATAAGGTGGCATACGATGCAAATTTTTTCAGACCTTTAGAACGTCCAGCCACAGTTGAAAGGGACCTGATGACCACATATAGAGAGATAAAAATAATCATCAATTCATATTATGTAATATCTGCACTCTTATATCCTATTGTATAAAAACACTTAGTAGACCAAAACTTTAGCCTATATACTATTTATATTACTATATTAGTAGGTATGAAGTAGAGGGTGAAGAATGTCAGGGCATGTTACGTGTTTATACGATTGAATACATGGGTATACTTTTAAAAGAATGGCACATACTACAAATAGGAGCTGCATACTAGGTATACTGGTATTTCTATTGTTAAAGAAATCACAGCCCAAAACAGGGCAAATGATTTTAAGTTAGCAGTTCTACCACAGACAGGGTTGTGATTGCACTGGGACGAATTCATATAAATATGTGGTCAGTGTGTTTTGATTTGGTTAATTTTAGTTCGTAAATACCAATCCATAGTAAATGTGGATTGGAATAGATTTAGGCAGAAAGATGAGATTTTTGTTGCATTCATGGTTTAATCATAGGATTTTGTCCGAGGAAACAAAACACGTTTTCTTCCCTGTAGTGTCCTAACTGCCCTATATGTATAGGTACTACGACTCTGTGTATCGCGTAGTAATTAACAATAAAAGGCCTGTATATTACTATATTAGTTAGGTAACAAAATATTGACTTACTTGAAAGTTAGGAATAAGTCGAAGTTGATGAATGTGAGCCAACTAAACGACGACAGGAAAAAGAAGTGGGCCAAAATTGCTGTAAAGATCAAACGATATGTAAATATGCACGGAGCGGATGTTATATAAGTTATTACATTTAAGATGTTGCACAATTTACATATATCTGTAGGTACAGATATAAGACAATATTGTACTCAATGTATTTATAATTAAATTAGTACTAACCATTAAGTATACAAAAAGGTTTCGAGGAATTATTGTCAGTATGGGAATGTTCCTCAACAACTTCCTCAGGCTCAATTTGCTCTGATGCATGTGCCATACTATTTTCAGTGGTATTCATTGTGTCTGGAGCTGTCAATAGACCATAAAGATGCGCATTTCCCATAAATATGAACCAGAAAAACATTGATAGAACTAAAGAGAATACAGTCCATCCGTGAACGTTTTGCTTATCCCAGAGTAGCAGATACACGATACAAGTCATAAGTAAGAACATGGATGAGATGTACATGCTCACACAGTATACGACAGACAGTTTAGACTAAAAAACAAGATATTAAAGTAGGTATTAGACGTTAGCATATTTGTATGGAGCAATCTGTTATCTCATCTTCACTTGTAAGCTTAATTTACCTTACGCAAACAGAATCTTTGTTACAAGTAGTCACAAAAAGTAAAAGGAAATTAATAAAGCTCAAGAACAAGACACTAAGAAAGGTACCTGTTCAATTGGAATAGCGCAAGTGAAAACAACTTGCTCGGTTTCTAATCCGGTGGCATTGATTGCAGAATCATAGCCTTGAATTGCATCAATACAGAAATGCTCACTGTCCAACATTACCCACTTTCGTGCATTGTTAATGTATGCAAGGGAACTATTCTCGAGCACTTTGAAGCTAGGATTGAAAAAAAAATATATATAAATATTTGCTATTTTACTAGTACTAAGTAATTTCATATGTAATAAATAGTAAAACTTACGGAAATCTTTCATTTTTATATTGCCCATAGTTAGGTACATAAGTGGTAATGGTTCTGCTGTACCATGTGTCCTATATGCATATGATTCATGGTGATGGATGAAAACAAATAAAGTATATATGAAGAAAGTGTTAATTAAAATTACTTTTTGTAATGTTTACCAATTGTGTAGTAGGACAACGCGGAGTCAATAAATAGTAAATGTAATGTGGGAAGAATTTCAATTTATCTGAAGGTTTGGCTGCGCTTATGTCACTGTACAAGAACGGGCTCCACAAAACATTCTTCTCAGTTGGCAAACAGTCTCCCATTATAGGGTTATATGTTTGATCATAAGGGCAGCACTTTTTAATACAAGGACGATTTCCATTGCAGCCCGGATTACAGTATTTTATGTCAATTGAAGTTTTATGAATCCTGTATACAAAGATATTTATGAGAACGTAGCAACAATCAGTACATTACCAAAAAGGGCCTAATTTAATTACAGATATCCTATAGGCATCGTCATCGTATTAAAATAGTATAATTAGACAGGTACCATGCATACTAATATTCAAAGTGTAACATTGCATCGCTGCAACCGCTTTAGAATTGCTTGCAAGCGATAACTGGGAGATAACAAATGCATTCAAATACATGTGTGAGGATATAGATTACTATATTGTTTACTTGGTAATGCAGTACTGATCCTTGCCATAATAGTGAAAATCAAGATTTTGGAGTATTGCAAGAGATCCATCGTTATTAAAATATGTAACATTCGGATAGAATGGTCCTTCTTCTTCATTTGGATTAGTCAGGCTACCCTGAAGATCTTTCAGCTGAGAATCCTCTATAAGTGGAAAAATATGCTGGCCCGATCCATATACGCAATTTAGAGTTTTTGACGCTGTAGAAGTTCTAGCAATCCAAATATTATTTATATTTCTAAATTCTCAGTAATTAACAAGAAGTGGTAACATAATAATTGCATACCTTGTGGTAAGGAAATATACAGCTACACCTATTTTTCAATAGCTCTCAGTAATCATTACATTGCTATATCAATATGTATGTAGGACCAACAATATTTTTAAAGCGGGCTCGACAATTCGAGCGATTAATTTAGCGATATTAGAACTGCATATTTTATGGTAGTCATTACGTTATATCTATTTTGTAGCTTAAGATATATCTACTCATTTAGTACACCAATTTGAAACCACTTTCACATAACTTGCAGAAAATTTTACTAACCGAAATGTTATAGACGTCCAAAATCCATCATAAACTGAAATGGTTTTCCCCTTCAGATCGTTATTGCATGTTGAAACAGAATCCTTTGGATCTTGTGATGAGACAATAACAGTTAAAAATACTATTTGGATCACTGAAGTAATTGAGTAGTAATACAAAAGTAATACTAAGGATCTGCTCATTTTAAGTGAGACAGCCTATGGTACATATACTATAATAAATAAATTCGCAATTCTGATATACAGATTACTTATATAAAATAGTTTAATTTCACTATTACAAAATATATATGCTTCTAACTTTTGATCCTAAGCACGTAGGTTTATTACTTAATGCTGATTTGGGGGGTTAGCTATTTAGAAAACACTAATTTAGTATCATTTGTACAGAAATATTATGGAAGCATAAATAATTATTGAACTTCCAAGTATAGGAAAGTATTTCTAAATATATCTGTAATAGTTTTTATTTTGTAGTCTAATTTACATACACCAACCCTATTTATATAGGTATACTTGCAATTAGCAAATGATTTACTTAGCAAGATGATATTATGTGCGTTATCTACTAACCAATATCATGTGGTCTATGTATATAATATTGTATCAGATATCCTACTAATCCCACATAATGTCAATGTCATTTGGTAGTTCCTGGTATTACTATTACTATCTGCGTATTGCGTATACATATTAGTATATTTATGGTTATGTAACACATAAATATGTATTAACAGGAAAATGGAAACATTTGGCATTGGAATAAATACGTATGCAGCATTTGTAATAGGCGTAAGCTGCTTAGGATACTAAATGCTAATGGTAAACTAGTCTAAAAGCAAGAAAGTGTTTACAAAGTAAACACCACATTAACAGGAAGGGCAACAAAATAAAATTAACTATGACTAAACATTATTTTGCATGTTAATATAATGACTGTACGTTCATACTTCGTTGGACCAAAATTAATGTTTTATTTATGACGTCTATCGTCTATCTATACTTTGAGAATACAATGAGCAGTCTGTGTAGCATAGTTAATACCTAAGTCTGATCGAAATAGGCCAATTTTATATATATAGCGCAATAGGCATAAGATGACTCGGACGACGACGATCGGACGGTTATGACGTTTGGAATATATATGGAGATGAGATGCATAATAATAACTTAATTGTCAACTAAAATAATAAAAATGTAGTATACCCAGGGTATTGCGTATTGGCGATTGCTGAGGAAATGATAAGCTTCCAACTCCAACCATTCTGCATTCCGCTTCGTATCTCACAGGGTATAATTAGTGACTAAATATTAGTTAGCGTGGAATTTGTAGTACTTTTGCATGGGGCAGCGTTCTTCAAAGGATGCATTACTTCTGCATGGGGACAATTTTGAAGGCTTACTGACTTTAGCGTGAAGGACCTTTGCATAACTGACTTTTTCGTGTCATAAAACTAGATTAACTGCTGCGTGAAAGAATGGTAGAACTTCAGCTTACCAATAACGCGTTTATTTCCTATGTAAAGGGTGCGTCCCATTCAATGTAAACAAGTTTTACAATGATTCTTGGCAGTAAACAATGAATGAAAAATTCACATTGATCACAGCGGCGGGGCTAGTGTACCACAAAAACGGTCAAAGATACAGATGAAAAAGCGTTTTGCACAGCATGGCAAAGTAATTAACCAAATGTATAAACTTATGGGTTATAAGGGCATTATTTCATAATCAAATTTGTGAAGTACGAAATTTTGTCACAAGCTAAAAGTGTGCATTTGTACTACACTACAATATCATAAGGCAGAAATTTATTGCCAAGTCGTTATGAAATGTTTCTCACGAGCTTTATCTCCAGCTAATTAGTAATATTTTGTAACAATTTTTGTAAGCAAGTACCATATATAACACAAAGTAGACTTTCCCGCACCGTATCATTTGATTTTTTTACTTATAAGCTGCAAAATTTTAGATGAACCAAGAAAGAAAAACATATAAACATCGATAATACAAGGTAAATATGTTCCACCCTTCCACCCATGAATATTCTGTTTATTCCATTGGAGTAAGTGGTAGGCGCATGTAAGTAAATAGAAGAAAGAGAGAAGCAAAGTGTATGACTCTAGAGAAAACTATTGGTGAAAGTTGAAGCAACTGTAAAATGTTAGTATGCAAATTAGTTGTCAAATTTAACTTTTTTAGATCCGTGCAAATAAACTAACTCACTGACTCCTTTCTACCCGCATTACACAGACCAGCTAAGCTCATTCCCTGATCCCCTCGACTGTTCGCTGTTGCTGAAACTCTGCATCGCATCAATGCAAAAATCCTGGTTGGTGATTTTGGACCATTTTCGTCTGTGGCTTATGTTCCATCATCGTCAAGTAGCTTCTGCCTTTCATTGTCATAAACAGTTACTAATTTATTGAAACAATTATTGGGTTTGTTAATGGAAGTCTCCATTAAGGGTACTTATGTAAACGATATTGTAAGCAGACACAAGAACTATATAAAACAATTATTATTACTTTATTACTACTTTGTGGCTATCGCTGGAGAAAAGTCGGGTACTTTTCTCACGTACAATACGTTCATTCAAATTCATTGTCCCCGGATGTAGGACATGCAAAATATAGTTTATATAATGTGGTCGAAAAGAACTTTTATTTTCAAATTGTGCATTTGAAGAATCAGAGTACAGAAAAACAGTACTGATACATGTAATTTTTGGGGGTTCACATTTTGCAGATTTCAAGTCAAAAGCCTGTTCCATAGGGCAGCATTTCTTTATGCACGGAGTTTTTCGCTCACAACTAGCCTCACATATTTGAATTCCCAATGTGACGTTCTCCGACTTATCCAGTCTACATTTTGAATGTTTCTCATTTCATATTATATGCATTCACACTTCGGGACAATTATATTATTTGAGAGAAACTGGATTTCCACTGGAGTTAAAAAAATCAAGTTTTCTAGGTTCGGACAAATGCTGTCCGATCCGTCGTTTCTTACAGTTAAACTGTGATCATTTCGTTGATATAAACAGAAAATTCATCATTCATGCTCTCTGAGATATTGTGTATGGTATGGTAATTATGAGGTTAGATAGACCATCTTATTATAATAATCATTTTATTCCCATTGGTCCCCAAGTGCCAAGATTCTCGTGCCATCTAATTGCTCCGGGAAGGCCTGAAGATATCCAACACAATTTGTTAAGCATAAAATTGTTATACATAAATATAATTAATGTTGCTAAATCTTTTGCATTTTTGCATAAATAATCGTGTGATAAATTCAACTAAATATATTACATTACTGAAAATAACGGGCATTTTGCATTTCTAAAGAGTAATCTTTGCCTTGGTTAATTTCCTGTAAGATACAATTAGATAATTTAGGAGCAATCATCAGTATTAAATAATCATTTCAGCCAAAATTCTACGATTTGCAAATGCATTATCCTTGAAATAGAAGCAGGAACTTATCTTGCTGAATATATAATATGTAGTATATAATAATCCCACAATGTTATCAAATGTGTGGAGTAATAGAATTAGTCATTGGTGGTTGAGACTTCCTGTCCACTTATTTGGCATTGCTAAAATATGTTAAGGCGCTTTATACTTAATTCTATAATATCTACACACAGTTACGGAATTTACCACTATTAGTTGGGCCGGAAATGGTCAAATACTTAATTCCCGTAAATATTGTAGTAACTAATGCAATGAAAGCCCTTTTAAACGTGAATTTATTTTATTCTTTAAACTATATTCAACCTTGCACATGCTTTTCGAGTTTAGTTCGTTGGGACTGTTTTGATTGTGTATGAGTAAGACATTACATCATATTATATATATATCTTTTATTGAAATATTGGTGGGTGCGGACGACACAGACAGACGATAATGTATCTCTAAATCCATATTATACACATAATACTGCATAGTATAATAATATAGACTACCCATTCAGCTTATGATCAAAGTGACCAACACGAAAACATTATTGTCATCTAATATATAATAATATTGGTTATGGTTAGTAAATGCTTGTCTACATATAAAGTCTATATGCACTATTTCAAAATTGAAGAACTATCCCAGATTACAATTGTGAAAACCAAAAATAAATTGAATATAGTATCATAAGTAAATGGGAAGCGAGTATCTCATTTATCGTAATTATGGGCTTGTTCCTCATTTCGAGTTAACAATTTAATAAAATAAATTTTTATGTTAAGCAAAATTTCCAGATTAATAAAGATCATGAAAAGAGTTGTAAGTATATAAGTACATAGGAGAGTAGTGCAGTACATGAGTCAGTCTATAGTATCTATTATCCTTTTCTTTTCCGGACTTATTGTTGGGATAGAAGTAGCCCTGGGATTGGGAATTGAAGTGAAACGAGTTTTACTGGAGTCTGTTGTCGAGGGATTTGGAATTCCATGAACATTCACATTCACGGGGTCTCCAATGTGAATGGTCTGCACTGAAGTGGAAATTGTCGCATCAGAGTCGAAGTTTTTTGAACTGGGAATAAGTGTAGACGGAGTCTCATCTGTAGTGTTACAGTTGCTGCTTCTTCTAGTAGTAGTAGTAGTAGTGAAAGCGGAATTGAATGAATCGGATGATGATAATGATGATGCCAACTGCCGGTTTTCCAATACGGATTTCCTTTCAGAAGAGCTCAGGCTACTGGTGACGTTCCTCTCTCCGTTAGTACGTAAATCTCTGCTTACATTTGGACTAAGACCTTTCTCTGTGACTGCATTCAGATTTCCTCTCCCATTTTCTCCACTCACTTCATCGCGGTTTTCTTTACTCCTCACACTTTTCACACAGTAAAGGTGGATCCCAAAGTGCGCCTTCCCTCCTCGACTTGCTGACAACGTCAAAAGAGGCTCCGAGGTTCGCTGACTAGTGATTTGGTCCATGCAGATCATCGAACATCGCGTACAAGGTCCTCCACTCTGCAAATAAATTGACGAACTCATTTTGACTATTTAGACCAGCTTTTCTATTCACATTCAAATCCCAGATCCTTAATGGCAACGGCCTACTTACGCTACATAAATTAAATACCTACTAGATGATAAATACTCGTACTAAATATTTTCCGCACTAATAATAAAACTAACTTTTGTAAAATGCGTTTTACTATTTAATACTTAGTTAGGTACTCTATTATATAGTAATCATATGTAGTACTGTTAGATATTGTTTGTCTTCCATTTTGTAGATAGCATACAATTTATATTACATATATTACGGCGTAGGTTAGGTACTACCGTATAGAATGTAGAGACGTTTAGGTACATATTGTAAAGTCTATTTACTTTCTGACTCTAACAAAATATTACAGTAAATAGTAGCATACCATCATCATCGGTAACCATAAAATCAAAAAGCTTAAACTAAAGATACGCATGTTTGCTTTGAAAACAAATTCCTGAAGTAATAATGGTTGTTGGATTTATGCTCGTCGAGAATCCACTGTCTAAAGAAAATTCAATAAAAGCCTAACAGGATTCTGAGCTACTGACCCATTCATTCCTATCCTTTTCTTCCTTTCTTTTATATTATTTTTGAGCAAGCAGGGAAAGGCATTTTCATATACTTTCTCACTTACTACTCTTAAATGTAGTAGTATTAGTTATGTAACTATAGTAGAAGTCTTACGTTAGCTACATACTGTTATATAACACAGTAGATTATTTTTCCTGTAGAACGTAAGAATACATATTTGGGGGAGCTATATCGAGCTAAGCTAAGAATCCTTCTACACTAGAGCTAGACAAATAGTGTATATGTTGTAAGGAAATCTCTTGAACAAGAGTCCCTTTCAAGAGAATAAGAGCGTGGTCAGAAAGCGTGAATGAAGAAATATGATAGGAATTTTTCGATTTTCTCCTGTTGCGCTACATTGGGGAAATTGAAAAGCAGATTTTTTCTTGAGCAAAATGTTTTATTTCTGACATGAAAATATATACTGTGGTTTCCTTTACACTTATCCACCTACTAAATGCCATATGCCAGCATCCCTATTCTTCTTCCCGTCGGTTCACTACGCTTAAATGAGTTATGAGAACTTCTACGGAATTTCTAATATAAATTGCTACTTTCCTATGTTCAAAAATATATACTGCCTTCCAAACATTTTAACAGCCTTTGTCTATGTCATATCTGCTACATGACATAAAGTAAATATTATATCTTTATTGATGCTTGACTGACTGACGCTTATTATCGTTGTTGGCAATAAACAATGCTGTGCGTGTCAAGCAGCATGAATATACTCGTAAAAACAAATAAAAATAATATTCTCAAATAATCACGGTGCAGATAGGATAAAAACTAATAAATCCCAGTTCAGGGGTTTGACATATTGTATGTAGAGGCATTTTATAAAATAATATGTCGCTCGCATGTGCCAAATGAAGACACGGAGAGGATTCCTAATTAATATAACTTTTTCTAAGAAATATAATTTACTGTTCATCATGGAAGGCAACTGCTACATATACTAATAGTGCTATATATACAACCACGTAATAATGGGGAATGGTACTGTTTATATGTACAGATACATGTACCTTAGCAGTATATAATATAGAAACTTTCTATTTCCCCTTTCTATTAATAGCTAAAAAACTCATTAAGCCATCACAAATTCCTCTCCACCTCACCATAATATAAATGATAAAGTGCTCATTTAATCAAGCCCATTTTTCATTTCGGATGTACCTTCCTAGGTGTTATAGGTAATTTTCCTAGCTTACACAATCAATAACTCTCCAGCTTAGCCCCAATAATATTTCTACCTAAATTCTATATACTTACAATACTCTTTCATTGCCTATCTATAATTTAAAACCAAGTCTCCTTACATAGTATTTGAAGCTAAAGTTATATTTAACAAAGCCTCTGCTTATAAAACACTTTACGTACCTTGAAGACTACATTTCCCAGTTGTATTGCATCCCATGTTTCTTCTTCGTAGGCAATCAATTTTTCTAGACTCGTACTACTCTTCCACTCTTCATTTCTTATTACACCTATCACAAAGTTGGCTCGAAAGCGTCCAATCAGATTCTCCACAATCTGTAATGATACAACAATACAATGCAGTGCTGCCATAAACAAAAAATACAATCATCACAAAACCTGGAAGCTTATGCTGTGTACTTGGGTTGGAAAATAAGTATACTAAGGTGGGTAGTCTGAGCAGTAGTTATTAGAATTACTATATCCGTAGATTAAGTCTAGTATGTATTCCCAAGAGGACAAATTTACATATTGTAAGACATTTAGTATAATATACTTAGTTGTATATATGTTTATATAGAGTCCGTTCGTACGGGGAGAAAGGTAACCCAAGTTTAAAGCAAGATAGATTTCTAAGGATGTGTTCTATTTATGGCATCTGTATTATAGTATGGATATGCAATTTCATGCCAGTTTGGCAGAAATGAGCAGCTTAGGTGAAGGTGAATTAATAACTAACCTGTCACATACTAGAAACTCGAATTACAATGTTGGGTTCATGTATAAAGGGAATTCTAGCTTACAAAAGAAAGAATAATGGATTTCGATTTTAGAGTAGCTAGCGCTGCCTATGCAAATGACAGAGCATTATAATAGAAACTTGAACAAGACATGGAGGA
Organism: Tomocerus mixtus; assembly: GCA_034694165.1. Taxonomy (NCBI): domain Eukaryota; kingdom Metazoa; phylum Arthropoda; class Collembola; order Entomobryomorpha; family Tomoceridae; genus Tomocerus; species Tomocerus mixtus. Next base: position 34,805 of record JAQFYC010000900.1, read on the forward strand.
CAAATTATTGGTATAAATTCCGTAGAAGACGAAGGCAGACACGTTGCATTACTTATTATTGTTTTCGAAAACTACGGTTTCGTAAATACATCTTGCGCTACCTTACATTTACTGAATATCTTCTCCATTTGAAGGCTAGGTATACTATAGCTGAATAAGTATTAGTACGCAAGTATGTTATAAAAAGGAATATAGAAACTAGTAAGGTATAGTATTCGTAGTACTATGCACAATGACAGACAGACGGTGAGAATTCTGATTACAAAATGTGTCTTCCTAACTAACAATGCATACAAAGAAAATTTGATCAACTACACCAGGCAGGATGTATAGCATAGTCTCATCCAATCCAATTCATACTATTAGGGTGTGTGACACAAATATAGTGTATGTGTCAAAGGAATAGTGTCTTTCCGTCTTGCTTTATTTAGTAGATATTCTACAGGTACAGTGAAGAGCCTTATACACCTCAAGACATCAAAAGATTAATGTTGTTAGACAGCTACATTTGTAGGAAGGGAATGATCTTTGTTCCGTTTATACGCCTCGTTTATGTAACGTAACGTACCCTCTGTGTCCATTTCCACATTTCATTTTGTCGAGGAGCAGAAGGAGAGGCAATATCCAGGAATTTATCGTTACTACCAGCAGATTTAGATTGCTTCCAATCATACACAGAGTTTCCTCCAATATCTTTATGGGCAGAGGATCTTGAGTCGTCTTGGCGTTGGCAAAGACTCCCATCGATCCCATTTCCAGAGATTCCTGACTTTGTGTCGATATTTGTGAGAGTTTCTGCCAAGCTGTTGCTTCGCCGAATTATTTCTTCATCATTGCCATCAGGAGTGGAGCAGAGGGAAGATGCGACTCCTTTATCTATTAACTCCAAAGCCAATCGAGTCAAGCTGTCCATTGAGACGAGCAAAAACTGCGAATGATTTGCCAACGAAATCGAGTCCAAAGCGTTTCCTAGAAATACCACATTGCATTTGCCATTACTTTCTATCCTAATTTACTCCATGCCCAACTAAATATACTACAACTTACCATTACAGCCAAACTGCTAACGATTAGAGCAAACAGTTTTTACAACTCTGTACTAGTGTACTTGAGATTACCTATGCTTTGGATTACGTTCATTTTTAGATACTTCTACATTCTACCTCGTTAGATTCCTCACTTACCGTTGGTAAATATTAAAGAATTGTCCAATGGGTTCCATTAAATAAATATGTCTAATGATTTTCAAGAAAATTGTTCCATTTATCCTACGCATTTTTCATTCATAGTAATTGTAGACATTTTGGCTGTAAAAACTACACAAGTACCTAAGTAAATTAGATAGACATTCTCTATTTTCCAGCACTAACACTAAAGTAAGTAGTGACGTAAATAGGAGTTCATTGAGAATACATTAATCAATAAAAAATGGTTTTCTACTAGGTTTTCGGCGATCATCTGGAGACATTCGAATCAATTTCAGTCCTGGAGTGTTTAGCACTTGGGATATCCAGGTGTTCACTTCTTCTCCACAGTCTAGTCCGGAAATCCTGTCACCACAGACCTTCCCAATAAAACTACAATTAATATTATGTTTCACGTAACCATAATACATAACTGTTTAGCATTCTGCCTTTCGAACTACACTTTTGCTAACGGGAAAGAATTGTGCATAATTTGTGTTCTAAATTCTACCTATTTATATTTGCCAAAATGATAGCCAAAGTCTTCAAATTGCCCTTGTCACATAAATTGCCACTCGAAAAGGTTTATTGTATTAAATCAATTGAGAACTTTGTTTCAAACAATAATGGGAATAGAATTTTATGCAATATTTTATGATACTATTTGTAAACTGTGATTTCAAAAGCCGTAGTATATTTTTACAAATATTTTTACGCTCTTCGGTTTATTGGGTGTCTCATTTATTTATGTAAACAGACCTTTCAATTGTAACCTCTGAATACTTTACCCAGCGAAATCGAGTTAATCTGAGAAGCATCTAAAACGCTGAAACATGGTGAAGTTCAAGAAAAAATGTTGGTTCATATTTAAATGAAGGAAGTGGTATCTGTCTGCATGCTACATTAGCACATGTACACTCAAAATTATATACCTTATGCGTAGGTACTCTATATAAATGTACGATAACAAACTAGATTTCTTTAGCTGGGCAATGCTCCTTTTATCAGCTTTGTAGCGCAGAAAATCCCTGAGAGTTTCCATACTAAGGAAACCAGACAAACGGAAGAGACTAAATACTTGAATAGCCATTTGGTAAATGGAGTCAAGAAAGGAGCCCACAGACAGAACTCGGTTAAGTATTTGTACAACCAACTATGGGAAGCGTTCATTGACAATCTTTGAGAAATATTCTAGCAATCCATTAGGAACGTAACATTTGAGGCTTACCTTTGAAGTGCACAAATCCGCTTTCACAGCATTCTGCTCAAGTTGTCTGATCTCCAACGGTACACTAATATCGGGGAAACCTGGAAAATACATTTTGAAAATAGAAAATTTCATCCTAACCTCCAGTGTGCCTTTAAATATTCCATTATCCCAATTTCTAAATACTTAGGTAGGGAGTATTAGGACTAGTAGGACATACACACGTAGGGACTACTTGTTATTTCGTGGGATTAAAAGCTCGAAAGTAGTTTGAGCCAAAAAATATTCCAGTCCAGCAGTTATTGCCCATATTATGGATACAATATGTCAAATACAGATAGTAAGTAGGTTCTCCAAACATATATCAGTACTATATGCTTAGCATAGGATTTAGCAGAAAGATTTTGGTAAAAGCACGTTTAGTTAGCTAATCTCAGTTTGTATTTAGTTAGTTAGCAAAGATACTAATGAGAATGTGAAGTTAGAATTTCCATTAGCGAAAGAAATCGTGGCAACAAGTCATTACACGAGGGAATGGTAGGCAGACAAATTGCATCCAGACGTGAAGCGAAACCCAAAGCCACAAATGAACTTCTTACATAAGCTGAAATACTAACACGCTCATTTTACGTAGGGAGGAAGAGCAAGTCATGCAAACGGATTATATTCGAATCTATGGAATTAAGTGAAGGAGATGAGATGAGAGGGAAGAAGGAAGGCAGCGTCACACGGCTAGGCTGCCATGCCATCACATCACACATCTTCCAACAAACTCCTACGTAAATGAGACGATTACAAGGTTCTCAGACCCCGGGTCTTGTCCTGACTTCTTATTTTAAGTTTACACAACTTTCCCTTCCTTCACTCACAAGAAAAAGTCACTTTGATTTATTTGCAACTTGTTTGAATTCTCTACCTCAAATACTTTCCTTCCACTTTGACTTGAACCTTGACTTGTGAAAACATTAATGTAGTGTACTCATACTGTTCCCTCTCCTTTTCTCCCCTTAGCATCTCAACTCTAGCACTCCTCGCCTCGTCTTTCTAGAGCAGATAAGTCCTACCCATTTCTCTTCTGCTTTCACTTCCCTCCTTACTTTTCCCATTCACTTCTTATAGATTAAATTGTATTATAAATATAATTGCACACTCAGCGTCTTCTTTACACTCTCTTTATCTCCTCTCCAACAGACCACATAACTTTCCTTCCTCCACTCAATGCTTGTTCGGGTGGCCCTTAAAAATCTTTTATTAATATACTTAATACATATATTAAGGGCGGAAAACAACTCACTGGAAAATTTATATCGCCTACACTATATCACACCATAAAAAATACATCAAAAGCTCAAAAGACCAAGCATAAGCATAAACTACGCACAGAGAATTGCTTACCAAGGAAGAAATCGTTAATTCATCTCCCTCGGTAAAATATTGGCTCAATTATTGAGTATACCTTTTGACGTACTTCTAAATATAGCTTCCTTCGGTCCATACGTAATAGCAATCTATATATCGAAGGTACTTTTATATTATTCCTTGATATTATGATAAATTGAATGTTGAATCACACACACTCACTAATTTGAGTAACGTACCTACATATATAGAAATATACATACCTTCTACAAATTCTGGCATTTCTTGTTACTCTACTTTCACAGGAGGAATTAAAGCGTAGATTATGTACATGATACGGAACACCACAAAGTAGATCATCTCATTTTCTCCAGTTTGTGTTAGGTTGTCCCGAAATATCTCGAGAGTACCTAGTTATTTAGGTATTTTCTTGGCTTACGTTTAGTCTCCTCACAACTAGCAGTCAAATAGTAACTCAACTCAAGTAATGTGCAAAAGCAATGCAATGAAAAGCAAAAAAAACTTGCCGAACTTTTCTCTCGCCAAAAATAACAAGTGAGGGAAAGAGAATAGAACACCTTGGAGAAAAGAAATACTAGGAACAGAAGAAAAACTTTGTTGGAGGAGAGTATAATACTGGACATAGGGATTCTATTGGAGTAGCGTAAGGTCAAGCCAAGCTTAGACGCTAGCAAGAAGAAGAGCTCAATTCTCAACTCCTTCCAGTTGAGGTTAGGGAGACCAGACTGGACTGATTCTGAGCTAAACTGATGCGAACCATTATTGACTATGTAGCAAGTACCCTTACCCTTACTATTAGGTATACTAATGTAATAGAAGCAATAAGTGCAACACTGGTATACTTAATTGTATAATGTCTATACTAAGGTGCTTTTTATGGGGAAATTTTTATTGGCATAAATAGCAGACTTTAAGCGGGCATTCTATAGGTACATGTAGTTGAAAAATACTTCCTAATAGTACATGTATACTTTATAGGAAAAAGAAGCAATACAATGCATTAAGTAAGTACACAAAAGTTACATATGTATAGGCAAGACGGGCGGATTGCAAGAGTCGCGGAACGAAAGAGGTTAATATCAAAGAAAAGCACACATGACAAGGAAGTATTAGGTTTGTTAGCTGCCGGAACGGACTCGAATCCACTATTCTTTACTCAGAATCTAAAATACATTCACATACATACATTACATCTACGAGGTAAGCACTATATGTATTATAAGTTTAAGATCAGAGTACAGTCTCTACTTCATCTGTAATCTAATGCAATGCATTTATCCAAAAGTAGATATAATAGTATCCTGCTATGGCCTGCTTTCTACTTATTTGTAGGGTTCCCAGCCTATTGCTAGACAGGAGATGGCGAGGAGCGTACAATAACTATTATCGTACTGTCTCTACACTTTCCTCCATCCAAGATTGGCTAACCTACCTAGGTGAGTGAAAGCGAACTTTTAAGGAAAGAAAGTAACTAAATAACTAGAGCAGCGTACGTGGCATTACTGCTACTATTTGTAGTAGCCTATTCCACGTAAGTGTTCGGGTTAACTACTTTCTATGTATATGTACTATTTACTACAGAATCTATTTGTATCATAAAAATTGGTTGTGTAAGAGGAAATGGGTTTGGTGTACCAGTGTGGGTTGGGATTGGTTGTTATTTACTCACTTCGCTCTGTGTGTCTTCTGATTCTGCAATATGGACTCAATAGTTATAATGATACTAGAAACTAACACACATGTAGGAAGAGATAAACTTTGGGGAAGAGTGCATGGGTTGTAGATTCTTACCTTAGGTATAGTATGTAGGCCTACGTGTGCCTTGGTAGTAAAGGTAGTAATAGTATATACTTAGTAGTATGAATAGGAACATTAGGAGAGCAGGAGATAGAATATTTAGAATTGGTTGGTAAGGTTAGTTGGAGGAGAGCAAGGAGATAAAGAGTCTCCATCAGTATATATACTTATTTCATCGGTTCTACTATGTACAGTATATAATGTAAGTGGATAGAGCGATAAGGAGATAGATAATAGAGAGATATAGTTATGTACACGGCTGCTCCGGTCGTTCCGTTATGTTTCTTACCTTCCATTGAAAGAACTAATCTCCTGTTGCTAATATCAATCTTTGGTTTAAGCTGACACAATCTGGGCTCTCGCTTCTGAGTCAATGGTACGCCAGAGGAATTCACGATGAGCCATTCCCGATCGTATAATAGACCTCGGGATCCAATAGCCCAAGTTTTGGAAACCTGAGAAATTTCTCGATTAACTCCCATACAATCAACTCTAAATCACTCACTCAATAACTATCCATCCACTGATCAAACAATCAGAGCCAAGATTTTCCATCAAACATATAATATTCTCCGGTGTGTTTACCAATTCTCAAGAAATGGATACTTACTTGCCAGAGTATAGATTCCGTAAGAAGGGAAAGGCAACAGTTCATAAGTAAACACAGATAATATAACTCTCCAGAGTGCTAACTAATAGTAAGACCAGTTCATTCCAGAGTAAGTATCCACATCTAATCTCAACTCTGCAAGCATAGCCAGTTAAATACTAACCATCTATTATTTTGCAGTTAATTAAGATTTTTGTAATTAAAGCGTACAGCTTACTTTCTGATATTGACTCTGTCGTAATTAAAAATTATGCCCCCATAGGTTTTAGGGACCATTCCCTTAATTATAGAGAAATGTTGATTATGTGGATGGATTGGCGTATCCTGGAGTATATAATAGTACACATAACGTACTTAGGTATATTACGTATTAATACTCACCTCAAATGGGGCGCAAGATTTAATTGGGTACACAAATATCCTTAAAACTTTCTTTTCGTCATCAACCGGACTATATCTTTCGGTGTTGCAGTTTTCATCTGTAACAACTCTCTCCTCTTGGACAAATTCCTTCTCTGCTCCTCGCAGCTTTACATGATTCTGTAAAGAGAGTTTGGTGTTAAATATTTCTCCAGGAGTGCAAAAGTACTTACTTAAATTGAGTAACAAAGCTAATTCTCTGAAATGCATAAACCGGCAGCAGCATTAGCTTCATGAGGGACAACTCCGAAAAAATCATATAGATTGTTAAGCAATCAATCCTGAGGGAGGCTTGAGTGATGTAAAACCTAAAAAATATTTCCTTCTCTGACTAATGTGCATAATGAGGTAATGTCAAGCTAAGCTTTCACATTTCTCTAAGTAATGTCTACATAGATCTTATTCACTACTAGATCCACTACCACTTGCCTGTCAATGGGATCTAAAATATTTTTTGACTGAGAAAGCTTTAACAAAACTGTCTCTGAGCCATTCCCCTCTTTTCCAACACAATCTGACTGCATATTCTTATATTTTTATATAGTATGTGGAAATAATATTTATCCATAGAATATATCATACATACGCAGAAGATTGAATGGCCATGCCGGTTTGGCTAATCGTTTTTCATGACATTTCAGACACTTTGTAACTCTGTCTTCCATGAATGGTAATATAATATATTTTAGCAACCCAGCACCACTAAAGTAAGTAAAGTAAATAAGTGAGTAGTTTATTTGAAATATATACGTATGCATTAGCATAGAAGCAGTCAATTTGGTTTCCTTTGAAACGCATGATGAATTATATTATACTGACAGATAGAATAGAATAACTTGAAAAGGTTTATGACATTCTTAGATATTTATGCCGTATAACTATTTGGTCATATCTCAAGGGTAGTGGAGTAGAAGTATGTAAACGAGTAGGTAGTTGCAAAGGTAAGTTTATTTTAGTATCCTGTCGTTACAAGGGAAATATTCCCATTATAGTATGTTTGTAGTAGCATAGCTTGCAAATAAAAAGTAATAGAGACCGAAGGAAATGATAATATAAAAAGTTTAAGAGTGATCCTTAAGAGCACTACTACAATTTCCAGTGGATTCTTACATGTAAGTAAAAATAGCTTTCGCAGTAAAAGTAAGTAAAGAACGTTATGTACTTATACCTATGTATTTACCTACTTTATATATTTGCTACTACTACACTACTTACTATTCCCTTAGCTATGTAGATTACTTACACTACTACACTTTAAGATAGAAGTTGAGCGTCTGACTGTCTTATGCGTATTTGTGTACTTATACTAGTATGTGGAGTATAATATAATAAATAGGAAGATAGGAAGGTTAGCTAGGTAAGTGAACTTATCGCTTGGTACCTGAAACGGGAGGATCCAGCAAGTATGGATGAGATGCAGGAGTAAGTCAATATTCTTCTGCGTCGTCATGTAGCCAAAAGACACTCGAATCGCACCAGTTGGTTTCCCATCGATCAAATCTCTCATGTCACCACAGACGTGTCCAGCCTACCGAGAAAATGGGAAAGGACTTTTATTATTTATTGATCTTTCTTCAAACTATAGCTATCATATCATAATATCATATCCCATCCCATGAATTTATGATCTGAATGATACCATATCAACTGGGGATGCATATACCCACTGAAGCACGACGAGATGCTATTTACAACGGAATGGGCTTTGCAAGCAAATTCATAAGTAGCATGAGTATCTGGGGACTCAAAGCTGAAATTGTTTTTTATATTCCTTCCCAGGTAAAATCTAACTGCCTTTCTCCTCCAGCTCTTTTGGGGAACGCTATTCAATGTCAGTGCACACTTTCGGGCTAAAAATCTATTTTAAAGAAAGCGTGAATTGGTTTGCGAGGTCGCAAAAACTCCTTCATCTCCCTACGTAACTCGGATTACGCTAAGGAATAATAGCATAATACAATATTATGCTTTTGTTAACAATTATCATGAATAATGCAGTAGCCTAGCACGACAGATTTCTGAAACACTGCACAAAGGGTCTACGTATCTGCATACATAACTCAATTTCTATAAAACTGAGCCGAATTGGATTAAAAGTACTATGTAGTTATCAGTAGAGATAAAACTAGCCATTTAGCCATAACGAGTCTCTAAAAGTAACAAATTTGGTATATAAAGGTGTGCTGATTGATCGGGTTTCATAAACCTAACCTATCCCTTATCTGATGATTGAAAATAAAATCATAAACTTAGTTTTA
>JAQFYC010000901.1:0-43651 GCA_034694165.1 Tomocerus mixtus
CACCGTCACACCACACAGTGTGAGACTACTAGAGAGCTCTCGTTTCTTCGCTAGCCTTCGCTGTCCTTCCATCTCCTCCCGAAAATGTCCCCACCTACTTCCTACCTACTTACTATTTACAAATTCCTAAATATTTTTCAATCTCCTTAAATTCCACTGATACAATTTAGTTTAATCTTCAATTTTCTCATTACTAATTTACATTTTGCACAATATAATTATATATTATAAGTATGCAATACTTTCAAGTCCAATGTTTTCATATCTGCTTCAGCACTCTTACTTTTACATAATACATAACATATCGTAGCATACCAATCTAAGTAGAGAATAATTACTATGCTGTATTTCCTTAACAAATACAGATAAACCATAGTAGACATTATTATGTCTTATGTCTACTTATTTATCTTTGAGTGAAGTTCCACAGACTAACCAACCACAGTTATTATATTGCGATTATTACCTATTATACCTATACGTCATTCTAGACATGTTATATTTTAAATTTCTAACTTGTTATTGTCTAGTAGCTGTATAGGTACTATTTAGTGGATAATTATTTAGCAATACACATTTATGACGCTTCTTTATGCCCTGTGTCTGTTATTACAGTAAACACGCCATTTTTCTACTGTGTGTTCTTGGTCGGAACTTCGTTACTTAGATAAAAATTGCAATGTGGTTATGTAATTGCTAATGTTGTGCTGCGCTGAGGTAAAATGTAAAAAAGGACTGGGTTGTTTTTTGAAAACACGTTTTGTGACGTTCCGCATATTATTCTTGTTCTTTGCAGTTGGGTATCCCTGATGCTCCCGTCGAATTCGTGAACGGAGGACATGGCATCAAAAATCCTCTGGCATCTCATTCCCCGGAGCGTCCCTCAATTGTTGAGGAGAAAGCCCACAGTCATCATAGTGATAATTCCTCAGATTGCGGTGAGAGTTCTCGCTCCACGGGCTCCGGGTCCGGATCTACCTCCACGGGCAAGCTCGCTTGTAGAATATGCGGAAAAGCCTTTAATTTGCAGCGACTACTCAATCGTCATCTTAAATGTCACTCGGATGTTAAGAGATACCTTTGCACATTCTGTGGTAAAGGATTCAACGATACTTTCGACTTGAAGCGTCATACCAGAACCCACACAGGTTTGTTATTTCTTAATTATCCTACATCACCTCATACCATTATCATCTTCTCAATCAGAATCCGATCCACTCACCATAGAATTTACTATAAACATTTCACAGAAACTGATAATATGTTATCTCGATCAGAGTTGGAGAACTAGTTTAGAGCCAATCCAGTTTCCTGGAACGTAGGAAATATTAAGAGGAACTTAATACCCTTACGAAATTCTTGCATGCATGCATTGATTCAAAACTAGGGCAGATGTATATTTTCTGCCTCCCTTATAGTAAATCAGACAGATATCTGTACATGTTACATTACGAAACACTGTACTTATACTAAAATCTCGTGCGAATATTTCTAAATCATGAAAGGGAAAACTTGTCTTATTTTTTTCAGTTTTCCAAATATTACATCAACAGATATGAACCAAATAGTTTCATAGAAATCTGTTATTTTCCATAGTCACACCTGCCTAATAAATTGAGGATATTATGAAAGAGGGTAATAATAAATTACCAAGGTGCTCCATAACTTCCTCAACTCAAAGATTAGAATACCGCAACAATAAAGGCTTCCTAGTTAGCTACACACAATAGGCAGACACTCTTACATAATCATTAATAAGTTGCATAAATTTAAACGGTTGTTATTTTTTGATCCCTTACAGGCGTTAGACCGTACAAATGCAACATGTGCGAAAAATCGTTCACCCAGCGGTGCAGTCTGGAGTCACATTGCTTGAAAGTACACGGTATGCAACATCAATACGCTTACAAGGAGCGGCGAACGAAAGTTTACGTTTGTGAAGAATGTGGGCACACGACAGGGGAGCCGGAGGTTCACTACATCCACCTCAAGGAAAATCATCCCTACAGTCCTGCTCTTTTAAAATTTTATGACAAGCGACATTTCAAATTCACAAATTCCTCCTTCGCGAATATGCTTCTTCAGGTGCGGTCCTAAAACTTGGGAGACGCTATGGCTGTGGGTTTATTTAGTCGGTCGGTGTGTTCACCCCAGCCGACGCAGTTATTATTATTGTTATTATTATTGTCATTATCATCATTATTATTTTTATTTGTAGATTGTAGTTATAATAGTTATGAAAGTTGAATAGTTTACTAAGAACCTTAGTTAGTTAGCACTAAGAATAGTTAGTTTTTACATATAGGCAATAACTAGAGTAGCTCCTAAATAATTTACTATGTTATGTTATATGAGTTATGCATTCAATATTAATCCATCCACTCCGTAACATTATTTTACCAGTATCACCACCAATCAACGAGAGACTTAATTACTAAATATTAGTTAGATAGTAAACACTACTACTACATACATTCATACATACATGATACATACATTATGAGTATACCTCCAACATAGTATTGTTATTCCTACATAAATAACACAATTACTAGCGATGCTCACCTTCTTGTTAAGCAATCATATCATAATCATGCCGTTTTGCTGCGTTAGTTCGATTATGTAGTTATTTACTCACTGAAACAATAATATTATTATGGAGGTAAGTAAGTGCTACTGCGTCTTAAATTAAATTGGGTTCTCAACATACATTCACAATCACAACTAGTACATACTATACTATACCATACATAGTAAATAACACAATACAATCAAGCTGCATATTATTTATACTTACTTAATACTTACACCTGTCTGTATAGTAATTGTATGTATAGGTATCTGATCCATGCCTAGAACATTCCTTTCACAATTGTACAATCAATCGCATATCGCATCTACAATTCTACAAGTCTGCATACATAGTACCTATTACTATTATTACCTAAATACAAAGCGATAACAAAACAATCGGACTATAAATGATAATGAGTATTTCTAAAGAATCGGACTAAGTATTCCCTAAAAGTACAATACAATACATACAAGGCAATCGAGATGAAATATGCATTTGTAGAATATATTGATACATACACATCGCATTATCTGAAATATAAAACAATCATACTTAATTAAGTGCAGCAGCAGTGCGCTAAATACATTAATTACGTAATAATTTAATTTTCGAACTAACTAACGTTAGCTAACATACATAATAGTAATATTGCATTACATGTGATTCTAATAAGAAAGGTAGGAAACGCTATGGAGAAAGTAACAACATAAATAACTAAACATAACAGAGTAGCTTGTTGGTAGTATTTTGTTTGTAAGAGAAAACCAAGAATGAATTGACTTGATTGAAATTGAGGAACACAAAGAGGAAAAAATGGGACCGGGAGGGGGATATTGTATTGGGAATGTTTTTGCTGTTAATATATTACAATTATCTTACTTTTTAAGTGAATGATATTTAGATGTTGTTGCTAAATGCCTAAGTACATGCCCAGATACAATACAATACAATACACTATTAAAAATCTATGTGCTTCCACATAGAGACTTACCTTACTCAATACAGATAATCGTAAATAAGTTGTTTTATGCTTGTGCTTGGTTTGTTTTTGTTTTTGTTTGTAGGTATGTTGTATTTTATACAGAGTTTTAAGTTCGAATGCTGCTATCCTAATCTATTTGAAATGTTATTGATGAGATTTTCATGTTAATCATCTTGTATTTGTATTGTATGCTGTACTAGTGTAATTTAGGGACTAGCAAACCAACTGATACACTTTACATAGTATTATCCAAGTAAATATGAATTTAGGCTTGTGCTAACATTACATAATGGTTGATATCTATTGCTGGGTAATTATTTCGTATTATTATGTAGTAAAATAAGGATGAGAGTAGATGGGCACTCCATTCCACAGATGTGTTGCCCTTGTGTTTGTGTGCGAGCGTGCAGATTTAGTAAATTAATAATTCCTGTAGTAGAACAATAGATATTTATATACGAATAAAAGCGTAATTTTTCGATAAACAATCAATTTCTCGTGAATTAAAAACAATCAATCAATCAACATTAAAACAATCAATTAATGAGTAATGGTCATGACGGCAATCAAAAAAACCAGCTCAATCAAGGAAACCCACATTAATCTATATTACAGTTACGATGATAATCTTATGATTTTGTAGTTATCTGTTTGAGACGTTGTTGTTTGAGTAAACTATTAGAGTAAGTATTTGAAAGTAGCTAGAGTTAGGCAATAATTTTCGTTATTAACTATTTAGATAGTATTGCGTTGGTACGAGTCTAGTGTGTTAATACCTAATAAAGTAGAATTTAATAGAAATAGGGACCTTTATTATGTAATTTGTATACATAGTAATATTATTGTGCAGTGTACAGTAGAATTAATTAATTAGTTAACTTACAATTAGTTAGCTTTAGATGTTAGGTGTAGTACACGATAACCAATAATTAAGTATACATATACATAGAGGGAACGAAAGGGTGTCGAGCGAGACAAAGAAAGCAAAGATGCTACAACACATACAATATAAATGAATATACTTATGCATAAGAATATTATACATACAATACATACATACTAAATAGTAGATTATTTACGGTTACGATACATACAATTATTATAGTATTGGTAGTAGTCTCTAAGATACAATAGACACAGATAGTAAATACATACATAACTCTAGTAAATGGATCTAAATAAAGTAGGTGGACGTACGTAACTTATTAGACTTTGCCTACGGATATTGAAATACTACATACACACATACATATATAACAAGATGCTGAACTCTGTTGAACGACAATAATCTCAATCACTTATGTACGTTGTTAGATATTCCCGAAAGGATTCTAAGGATGTGTAATAATATAAAAGAGAAAAGGCAGGGGAAGGAGCTCTAAGTATTTCACTATTATATTTACTACACAATAAGATATATAAAGTAGCATACATATAATTTGTAATACTTACATTGCATTGATATAATGATGTGTGCGTTTTATTTTTTATTGTAGTAAAGTAATTACTGTATCGCTCTCCTAAATAACTGCGGAGTCTATATGAAATGAAATGAAGTGAGACCAATTAATATTTAAATTAAACTAAGTTAGCGTCGAAAATCTCTGTGATACTGAATAAACTCCTACTACCAATGTAAACTAACTATGAAATAATATATCTAAACCTGCTATACTATAATAGCTAACTCACTACAAAACAAAATTGACATAGAATTATAATAATGTAATTAATTATAAATAGAATTACAATTAGAATATAAGAAATCTATTGAAAATTATTGTGTCCGCAGCAATGATCCCCTGTATATCTACAGACAATTTATAATCTACTATACCATGTACTAAAAATATTTTTCTACGTATTGGCACATCCCCGTCCATTCATTTTCACTATTGAGAGACGCTAGCTAACAACGTAAGGCTCAAGGTAGATGAAGTGGAACATCTGCTGGATTATTATATAATGATAATATGTTACTCTTGAGTTTTACTTGTTACCGGCACACATTAGTGGGAAATCAACTGAATGTATAACAAACAGACAATGTAAGTGTAAAAAGAAAGAAAGCAGAACATATTTATACGAATGAAACGTAAGTAGAAGTAGCTGCATAGCAGAAAGTAGAAAGTTCATGAGCGTTGAGTACGTATAAGTGTTTAGTAAATTAAAAGATACTTTGTACACGAGATTGGTTGAATGTTGCTTTTCTGATAGATCGCTGTAGTAGCGTGCCTGTAGTGTCAATGGAAAGAACGTGAGGGAAAAAATGATGATACTATACGTATTTAATAATCATTTTTCTAATTGCTCCATTTTTTATAACAATTGTTACTATCAAGAATATTTCGTGCTTAATTATTATTACATCTTTTTATAGTACTATACCTATATTATAACATTACTTACTTTATACAAATATTACAGAATACATCTACCTATATTGAAATTAAATAAATGATTATGATGCTAAATACAACAACATTCATCTATGCAGAGTTTTAAAATAAGTTATTACTTACTTACCTAATTAGAATTACTAATGACATCAGAATATTATTGTAACCTGTTTGCAGTGTAAAATACTTATCATTCCAAGTACACACAAACGAAACAACTATGCATTACATTATACTAAAAATGCTATTGATCTTCGTGTCTCACAGTAGATGTTTTCTCTTAATAAATATTATCTGTAGAATGATATAAATGAATCTATTTCTAGTAGATCAATTATGATACAGAGTGATTGTAAACAAAGAGTCGTTAAGAGAGACTAATAGTATAATTACATTATCAGATCTGTAACTAAAATTTTAGTTTATCTTGTAATATCATTAGTATTTCCTAAATAATTGCTAATTCATATAGTTTTAGTATTACTACGAGTTCAATAAGGTACACCACTTTATACAAATGCTATTAAATGTTCTTAATCATATTGTTATCATTACTTGTTATGGATATCACTATGGTCATTTCTATGATCTATGGTCACCCTCACCTGTTTCCACGTTGTCATTACTATATCATCATTTTTTGAATGTACATAACGACTCTTGTGCAAATCGAATAAACAAAGTTTTTGAGTTTTTCAAAAAATAACCGAACTGGCGTTTGCTCCAATTATTTTTCTCACCATAATATTTCCACAGACGGCATATTAGATATCACTTAAAACACATATTCATTTTTTCATCATAAATACTTTTACTTTACCTATACTTATTGTTAGTTTGCCCCTTATGCATACACGTATTTATAAGAGATTAAAATTTGTAAAATCTCACAAACTGATTAGATAAAGACAAAAAAAATTACATACATATCATATCGGCATTGATACGTATTGACAAGATGGACAACATTTACAAATTGCATTTCCATTGTTTTAATCTTTGCATTATGCCGGATAACAAAGAAAATGTCAAAAAACTCCAATTCTACGAAATGATCCAAAAGTTTAAGTTGGAGTCTTGATGTCATCATTTCATTCCTGAACTAGTTCGTAAAAATTGAAACAACTGACTTGACTAATTGAGAAACCATAATTAAATATTTAATGAGACGCATTTATTACTTGAGGAGCGAGATAGGGATCCTTGTTTATATTCTGCATAGACACATGGCCAGTTTCTCAACATAAAATGAAATATGCATTCGTTTCGTATAATATCGTGAGCCTGTTCCAGGTTTCAGTCCAACGTGCATCTTGTAAATAATTTTTTTAATGCGACGAAGACGCGACGGTTATCGGAGAGCAGAGCAGGCCAGACCAGGGCCCAGATGGATCTGTAAATTAAGTAGGTAGATTGCTAGCTACCTATATAAACGAGAAAGATTTTACAGGTACATGTGCGATTGTATTTAGACACCTGGTGCTCCCTTAAGAATAATTCTTGCGTTGTGTTGGTAAAAATGTGTACATGTGTGCCTACGAAGTAAAGTGCTAACCGGCAGCTATTCTGCATTCAGTGTCGATGGAACATAATATACCTATTTCGCTTTTTTCTAACTGACATCAGAAAAAAGGGCCTTTAGGTTGAAGTTCAGGTTCAAGTTCATGGAAGTCCTCTGTGCATTTAACGCTGGTTTGGCCTTTGCTTTGTGTATGTATGTGTCTACGTGAATCTTCGTCGCTGACACGCATCTGGGCATTATCTCTGTACTTTGGTAAGTAATTTGGTATGCAGAATCAGGATTTCATCAGTCAGTCAGGAAGACTACGCTAGTCTTTTATACTCATTCAACCTATTCATGTAACAAAGTCAGCAGATTGTGATCAGGTCAGAGTTAGAGTCATGTTGACTCTTATTGTGAACAGTGCATAGCTTTGCTGTGCATATGTATGTACATTATTTCATGCAGGGTTTGGTTTTTGGTATTACTCTCAAATGAGATCCACATCCACACCATACCACCAGAAGAGCATGAATTTATCTACCGCTCCACGGACTAACTGATCCTTAGTGATACTAAAATACAACATCATGAAAATTATAAATATTTTTATAAGCAACCTAAAGTAGCATCTTGCTAGCCGACTGGATTCTCTACTAATACTTATTAAGTACCTGTAGGTACAATAGTTCTGCTTCCAATCCAAGATCGGAGGCTATCATCAAATAATGCAACAGTGATTCAATTTAGCTATGTTTCTTTGCTATCTTCTGGAGTTGATTTGACTTTTTATTTTAAATAGCTGTAACTATCTATCTGCTCACTATTAGAATAGTCAAACTTGATCAGCAGCAGCCGCAGCATCAGTAAGACCTGGAGATGAAGTAAGTAGTAGCTCCAGTAACTACTACTAAAGAAAGTATAATATTATAAGTACCTACTGTCTACAGTAAGATAAGGCAAACAGAACTAGAACTACTAGCCTATACTTAGTTGGTATGTAACAATATAAAGTTAATTGTAAACTCTAAGCTGAGAAGTCATACGAAGCTTAGCACTTGCTTGTCTTGTCTTCCTTATTTTTATTCTGTGTTTTGTTTAATATTCAAAAAGTAACAAAGGAGATAGTTGCTTGGACGTAGCTGGAGCAGGAGGGCAGGAGGATCCATTGCCAAGGACGACTTTTCATCTGTTGCCCGACTAACACCTGTCTTTCTAAATTCTCATACCCGTAGTCTTCTCCATCAATGTTCCTTGCCTGCTCCGTTCGTTAGTTTGGTACGTGCATGTTCCATTCGCTATTATAATATACTACCTATTAGAATAAATACAGATACCTATTACATACCTACTATCATCTAACATAAGCTTCCCTTCCTCATCGTGAATACATATCATGCACCTAACTAAGATTTCATGTATGTGAATAAGTACGTAAGGTAGCCGTTCGATTCTGTTGGGCTATCCTATTGTTTTAATAAGTAGCTTTGGCACAGGCAATTAATATATACATGATGTAGGTACCGGCTATCTATATTTATGCGTAAAATTAAAAATGTTCCGTTTATAAGGAACACACGCTTATAGCAGCCCACAGTTATTTAGATTATTGCAAGAAAGAAGGAAGCATCTGGAATTGCTGGAAAATTCAGCCATGACATTGCATCCAGCATATGATGCGGTACAAGCTGCAGAATGCAGACCATTTCTACTCTTGAACTTCATGCAATCACATTTCGGATATGCAAGCTTTACACAAGGAAAGAATAAATCAGATCCATGCTAAACCCATGAGAAACATTATGACAATGACAAATATTTGGGAACTTCATTTGGAGGAACAACTGGATAACTGAAAACAGGATACGTGACACGCTTATTATTTGGGCGAAAACAAGAGTAACGCTTAGTTTATACTCCAAAAAAAAAGTGAAGTGAAGAGGTAGTTATAGAGAAAATTTTAACTTTTTTTCCAAAAATTGGATCTGGGATCCAATTTTCAATTTTCACGATTTATAGTTTCAAGATTCAGGAAGTTATTTTTACGTTAAAGTGAAGATCTTCAAAACTTCACTTTTTATTCTACAATCGTTAAAGTATAAATGATAAAAGTGAAGTTATCCTTCCTTGATAACTTCA
The DNA here is from genome assembly GCA_034694165.1 of Tomocerus mixtus. Taxonomy (NCBI): domain Eukaryota; kingdom Metazoa; phylum Arthropoda; class Collembola; order Entomobryomorpha; family Tomoceridae; genus Tomocerus; species Tomocerus mixtus. Next base: position 9,597 of record JAQFYC010000901.1, read on the forward strand.
CTTTCTTCGAGTATAAACCAGGCGTAAAACAATAAGTTGCACGGCTTGTTTATTTCTCACTTTTCAAGGAACCATATTGGAATATTTTTAATATTTTTGCATTAATAAATGTAGTCCCAGATTTAGCACTATTTTGATGAGCCCTTACTTAAATACGTAATATGTTATTTAGCATCTTATAACATTTGAACTAAAAACTTTTTTTTTCAAAATGAAATTGCAATTGCTAAGGTAAGTGAAAATATATTATTCTGCCAAATGTGTGTATTTACACAAGTACAACGGTCATTTATTGAGAATGTGGAGCCTACAGTACACAAATAATTTTCGAAAAGAATTAAAGGTTGTTTATCCAAGCGCTGTTTGTAAATAGATAACAGTAGCAAGCTGGCAATGAAAATGAAAACTGGTTCGGTCCATCCAAAGTCAAGTTCAGGTTCAGAGCAATCCAGTCCATTAGTCAATTATTTACGTCTACTCTAAGACCTGCTAAAGTCTAATAAATAAGGACAAACATTATAATGGTGTCTTGTAGCCGAGTAGTTAGCAATAGGTGCAACTGTTCAATTCTTGGTATCTCAGCTTGGCTACTGGACAATTGACGAGCGAAAGTTGTGCAGATGCAAGAAACATTGTAACTTATATTTCATATAAAAATAATAACTTGTACGTACGTACATAGGTAACAAGTCGAGTGGAATGAACAAATGGTTTTCAATATTACGGAGCAAAGTGTACACTTATTACGTATACTTGTAACATATTACGTAAGTATAATACTTTCAGCTACTTAGCACTAAAAGGGCTAAACGCACTATAGTTTGGTAATACGTATATACTTATGTATACAAATTTACAAATCGAGAAGACAAGGGAATCGTTTACACCGTAATAGGTAAAAGTAAAAGCTGTTGGATGTATGAGATGGGCTGGATCCACTAGATATTCAATTCAGTGTGCCACTTCAGACTTCAACAAACCTTAAATTATTTACGTGCAAAAAACCAACTCTTCGTGCTCTACGCAATGCAAGTATCCGTCTGTACGTCCATCCCGTACAGCAAAGCAACAGCTACCACAAGGAGTTCACTAGGTTTTCTACTATTTCTGTATGTTGTTCTGTTATAGTATATAGGTTGACTGTTAGTGATGGCTAACGATAAGTAAAAGCTGCCGGTAGCTCTGCTGTGCATGACCATCAGAACTTTTCTACTGCAATTAGTTTGTTGAAAGCAACATCTTTGAAAAGTAGTCTCAGCGCCACGTGTCCAGTTTTGCAGTCAAGGGATTACTACTGATAAGATGATGAGGGCAATTTTTACTGTCAAAATGTTCTCCTAAACGAAAACCTGAAATGAAGTGTTCATAGTTATATAACCGTTCCCCTGTTCCATATAAATGTAGTAATGTCCATGCATACTTACCCTACCATTTCTGAAAACAAAAATAAAATTATAGTGTTTAGGTATTTACTTTGTCGTGCATTTTAATTAATTCTAAGTTAGTAGATAAGTACTACAGACTAGTGTACGTATTGGTTTTAATTTAAAAGAAAAACCTACATTTTAAACCAGAAGGCTTCTTAAAGTTACACAAATATTGGGTCTGCGTTTCATTGGAAATACATGGCTAATGACTGACCCTGAAAGAAATTGAGTTTGTATGTATGTACGTATAAGATGATGGGTTGTTTAAATAATAAAACTGACTTATGAATACATTATAAAGGGAACACATTTCACCTTGTGTAGGTTCCAGCTTGACAATGATCTTACTACTACTATTGATTGGCAAGTAATTAGTTCCGGTCCATATTGATTTGCTCCAATAGAAACTAAAGTTAATCGCCAACTACATATATATATCTACCCTGTGTCAGCAGTAAATTAATTAATACATGTTCATACCTATATAAAGTATTTATTATGTATAGGTTTGCATTGCTTATGTGTTAGGTAGCGTAAGTAAAGTACTTATGAGGATTTGCACTGATACATTATTTGGTTATGCAGAATAATGATATTTGTTTCTACCAAAATCTCTCACTTACTCACATAGAATATTTATGTCTCACGATATTTTTAAATCGTGCTGCAAATATAAAATCCATTGAATTACCATTTTGCATAATAATACAGCTATAGATTGTTCTCAGACTTACATCAAGGTATGTAATTTTAGATAGGGGCACTAATGTGTTGTGCCGCTAGAGTAAATGTGTAATATTTCTTAACAGAATCAAGTTTGAACTAAAGCTACTAGTAAATGTACCCTACTATTGTATTTAGGGGAACACAGATACCACACCTTTATTGAATGTCCAGTCGATATTAGTGAAAAATTATAAATTCAATATTTTAGTAGAGAACGTAGTAAACATCTATAAAATTGTCAATGACTGGGTACACTCCCAAACGTAATATGAATTATTGTATGCACTTGTGTTAAAAGCGCTTCGTTAATAGAACAAAATGTATTTTCCTTATTTTGCAATATAACTTAAATCTCATTTTTACTGATAAACATAAGGCACTGATCAATTGTATAGGGCTTAAAACATCCATATTAGTTAAAATGTATGGCCCACGTAATCATATATTTCTGGAGAATAAAATATTGGTTATTTTTATACATGAGCTTGAGTACACCATAAAAATAATTTAACCAATTAATTATACTTGCAACGAACTAATATATAATTGATTAATTAATGCATATTTATTCAGTGAGAATCTCACTGTGAGTCCTAAAGATGAATGTCTGTATGTACAGCATATAGAAGTAGCTACAATATATGCATGTTTTAGTCTTAGTCTCCAGAACACTTTAATTATATTAATTGTAATTTGGAGAGCAAGTTTGCCACGCTCATTTTTTGCTGTATGTCGTGTACGTATGTGGATTCATCTCATCCACATCCATTGACAACATAAGATTGTGAAGTAAAAGTATCACAGATGTAAACCGTAGTGTTTTTGTGGAGAGGAGTTTAGTTGTTCAAGTTCATGGTGGATATAAGTTAGAAAAATAAAACACACCTTTTTATTTCTAGTCTACTACGCTACCATTGCATATAAGCGAACTTAATCTATTGTTGTTTTAACATGAGAATTCCAGACTGAGCTACAACGGCACGAGCAGGACAGAAAAACATCTAGACTTACCGCTTACTAACTCTGCTTTGTTGAGTATTGCATACCGTATTGCCCTGCTTACTAGCTGATGTTTCTATATTTATTCGCTCAATCCTTGATGGGGTACCGATTTTATGGGCACCTTTTAGAGAGACTTTTTCGACCAGGGTGCCTAGAACTCCATTTTCTGTGGGAGATGAAAATGTGCAACAAACAATAAGTAATTGAGCAACGCAAACTTTATATTTCAATTTTAAAAAACACTGCTGAATATGAAATATCTTCGTAGCTTTCTTCTATAAAATAACTAAAGTAATTGTACTAGAGCTAAAGTATTTATTTATAGGAAGGCATTAATACCGGGAATACAGTAGAACATATACCTAATGTATGTAGTATAACTGATAACAGCAGAGATAGAAACGAAAGAATAATAATGATATGTAGATTGTGGTGTATATTCATCTTTTCGTGTTATCACTTCAGTCAGAGTCAGAAATGTATTTAGTATTTATAGTATACAATTGTAAGGTATCACTATTTATAGTATTTAGATGTATGTATCGTACCAGAATTCAGTTTTTGCTCTGTTTTCTTTGTAAATTGATGGATCCAGGAATGGAACGTGTAGTTTCAGTAGCGTATGTAAGTTAAATAGTAAATAAGTATATAAAACAAAAAAGAGGATTGAGGTTTGGACGATGTTCACCCGCATGCCGAATTTATACAGACATTCTTAATAACTAGCCTTGCATCACCTGTATGTTGATTTCGTAGTAACCTTGGCCTTCTCATTTCTTTTCCTTATTTTAATCAGTTCTTGTGTCTATTCCAGTGTATGCAGTGTATTCGTGGCTGGCTTGGCTTGGCTTGGCTTTCGGTGCGAGAAGGCAAAGACTCAATAAATATACCATCTGCTGATTTCCGGTCCTTTCCGATGAAATGAACAAATCATCTCTTATGGTCATTTAAACAAAGCTGGCAATGAGACTTAAGCTAGCACGCATCTTGAAGCTAATTTGACTTTTATTCATACACCTATAGCATTACCATTACCATACATACAATACAGCGACTGCACTGGGTCGACTAACGACTACGTGGCTTTTCTTTTCTAGGCCAACAGTAAACAGGCAGACGAACATGTGAGTTTGATTTGCCACACAAATCTACCCACTTACTTAAATACATTGCGTTGGTGCATAGCTAATCGTTGAGTTATATGGAACAAGTCTTAATACAGGGAGTTCAAGTCCTTTGTACATTATACATTACATAATCTCATCTCATGTCTGCATGAGGAAGAGTATGTAAAATACCTAATGCCATTATATTATATTTCTATCTGCCTATATAGTTAGAAATATATCAGAGAAACTTTTCAGGGCCCTATATACTGATACATGTATTAAGTGCATTAAAGACATTAGTTTACAGCTAAAATAGTTAGACGATGAGGATAATGAGAATTGGATGAAACTGACATACGGTCAGCGTAGTCTGTAGTTTGGATCGTTTGATTCGCCTTCCCTTTGCACTTCTTTCTGGCCCGTCTGGCCTGGCCCTTCACTAACTAAAGGATTTTTTGCAGGAAAATGACCATCGCATTTCGGTTTCTTCGCTATTTTCTCCTTCTGTTCATTTATTCTCTCTACTTGATGTTTGAGTGGCCTGGCACGACACGAACGAGATCTAATAAGAGTGGCTGCATATAAACAGAAACACACGGGCGGGTATGGAAGCATGCACGCTTATAATATTTGGTATACAATATATGCAGATGCACATCACATCATACAAATTATAAAAATTGTCTTCAAGAATGGGATTATCTTCCTCGGTCGTGATACCTCATTTGCCTTTCCTTCTCCAGTCTGCACCAGAAATGAGAAGAACTACTGGCCTATTAATCTTACAATAAATGAGCCTTTTATCTAAGTCAATATAGAAACACATTTTTCAATGATAATTAATAGTTATTCAGTAGGTTAACACGCAGGTTGGGCATAGCATTCAGTAATATTATGTAATACAACTAGTATAAGTATAGTGTGTATCTGTTCCAGGAACTGTTAATCTCATTCTAAATGTACAGGAAGAATGATTAAAAAAAGACTACTTGCATCATATTTTACCACATACTGTAGAATAGCAAATATTAATGGGTTTTTTTGTAATTGGAATGGGGAAAATTGTAAGATGTTGCTCAGCTCTCGTTAAAGTTTGGTCGGCAGTAATCTTAATATCTGAATATACTATTTTACATTAAACATGCTAAATTAATTAAATATCCAAAAATTGGAAACTTTTAATGATTACTTTAATGCAAAACATCCAGTTATCGGCATTTTATTATAAAATGTCCAATTTCAAAATATTTTAGTTTGTTGGTAATTAACAAGCACAAAGAGAAAATTCAAACTAGGTACTCACATTTTTTAAATATCTTACCTTACTTATCAAGTAGACTGCTGAAAAACTGTAGATTCTCAGTCTCAAAATCTTAAAATTTCAAATTGGGAGTATCTGCCCTATTTCTTATAGATTACGAAATTATTATAAGATTTGGCAATGAAAAAAGATTTATGTGTACGTATATAATCCAACTCCTAGTATTTAACGTCCAGCTTGTAAAGTTGCAATCATGAATTTAACTTGAATAGTGTGTTGTGTTTGTCGGCCAACTGACTTCAGTATGAATTCATACAGCAGCCAAATTTAACGGTTGGTGGAAAATTTTGGCTGATTTTGGATAAATTGGCAATTTTGGGGTGTCCAAAAGTTGAAAAGATTTTTCAAAGTATGAGCACCATTTTTAGGCCTTCTGGCTGTAAACCTGACGGGGGATCTAAAATGATAGTCGATCATATGGAATAAACTAAGTTTACTATAGGATAATCTTGTGATTCAAGCGTCAGTCTATTTGTTGTCCATCGACCAAACAATTTAGGTACATCAAACAAAAAGGAAATCGACATTTTCAGGGTGACAAGTGACCAGCTCCTAGATTCCCTTATTGGAAGTTTAATAAAAATAACATCCCCGTAACAAAACAAACCGAATTCTCTTCACTCATGTATATATATGTATAGGAAAATAATTATCAATAGAGTATTAAATTGTATGTAGTAGTATTTAGGTATACCACTAACTTTAATTTATAGGGATATAATGATACAAGGTACGTTATCTAGCAATAGTTTGTCGTCATTTCTATTGCAGCTTATATTCTGTGATTTCACATACATATAAGACAATTTATTTTATTTATACATAAACACACAAGGGAACGGAAGCGACAATCAACAAAAGTCTCACAATTTAAAATAACAAAACAAATAAATGGCGATCTGATCGCGAAAAATTCGTGAAGAGTGCTCACTCAACTTAAGTCTTACAAAGTATCAATAATATTTCATTTTCATTCATTCACACTTTTCATATCGTATCGTAGTGTTGTATCATTTTGCATGAAATGTAATCGGCATTCTGGGATCCAGTTTCATGAAAATTAAACATACAAAGTGCAAAGTAACGTTTGGACACAGATCTGACCTACCGTGCCACCTGCTCAACTACCTCACAACAACCAATGCAAGAGTTTTGGTGGATATTGTTGGCGTTGCTTTAGTTCCCGACAGAGTACACGGTTGGGATTCCTCGAAAGTAAACTCCAAGCTAAAGCATCACACCAGAACGTTCAGCTTTATTATAAGCCTATAAATCCATCTCATGAAATCCTTCCCAGCCTTTCTCATAACCATCATTTACATTGCAATTTAAATAATATAAATATAGATAAATGTAGAATAATTTGATTTGTAATCTGTCGCTTGTGCTATGATGAGCTGGTTTGGTTAAAAGATATTTAGATGAAGATTAATTATCATTATTTTAGCAATCAAAGTTTAATAGTGGGTGGGGCAGGGTGTTACAAAAGTGTAATTACATACTGTTTATCTTTACATAATAGTATTTTATTAGATACATTATTATTATTTACATTTACATTTAATATAATTTTAATATTATGCAATTGGTACACAAAAGGAAAGAAAACTAACTATTAACAGCAGTTATCATAGTTAATATCTACCTACTTTATTGCCCCGATCTACAAAAGGCCTCATTTGTATACTGCATTTCGAATCAAATATATTGGAAACACAAGATGAAGACTTGGAGCAGACTTACTTTATCGTAGAACATACTTACACGGAAATATATTAACTTCGCCCCTTAATTCTATGTAAACGATTGCTTTAAAATAATAATTTGTAATAGTTTTGGTCTTCGTCGCGTATTTGTGGACAAAGGATAAATGTTTACAGATGAAGATGCAAATAATTTGAAACAATTGTTTATGTATATGGCAAGTTAATTAAATAGCGAATCGAGTCTTCTTCACAATTCAAAGGTCGGGCTGGACTGGACTTGAGTGTCTTGTATAGTTAGTTACGAGACGATTCGTAATATCATTCTGACGATGAGTTGATTAATGACATGAGAAAAGATTTGCAAGCTTCTTTATAAACGAAACAGTTGACAAGTTTTCAGAAAAGTGTTTTAGCATTGAGACCATAATTGGAGGAAATAGGCGACGGATTGGGCGTCAGCATCAGAGGTGTGAATGTATGCGTGGAAGGAATAACTGGAGACTTGGATGGCGACTGATTCCCTCGTGGAGATGACACACTTGATCCACCGCATTGATGCATCTTCCCAACTGCAAGACCAAAGAAAATTGACATTGAAAATACGGCAGTATAAGTAATTCTGAAGCGGACACATAGAAAATGGAAAGTGAGTAAAATATTTGTAGTATTTTCTGAGAAATAATACTTGGCCAATTGGTAATAAAACGAGCTGATCAATATTTGGAAGCACTATATTTATCTATTTTGAGTTTGAAATAAGAAAAATTTTAGATTCCTATTGATAGATATTCAGTTCAATTCAAACTTTATTGTCAAACTTTGTTCAGCATTCTGATTGGACAATGATTTCCATTATAGAGAATTAAAATTTGAAATATAGTTATATCATTTACTATTTAATATTTAGTTAACATTAACTAGCTTTACATAATATTTGAATGGACAAATTGCTTCATGTAGGTTTTATGCTTAGAGCTACATAAATACTTTCTTCCAAATTAATTTTTCAGACTTGACCAAAGCAATATCATAGCATTAAATTTGGACTGAGAGAGTAATGCCGTAGACCCAGCCCTCTACCAGGCCAAGGGACCATTGAGCCAAGGTCAGGGCCCCCAACCTAGTCATTCTTGTCCGTTTTAAGAATAACTAATGCAGCAGCTATAATTATTTTATGCTCTTTTCCATGATGCATCTTATGACAGACTTATTATGGGTTATGAATTTTATTTTATTTCACTTTAAACCATTCTAAATGGAGTTTTCTCAGGATACTTCAAATTCTTATAATATAATCTTAATATAATTATTGAAACGACCAAAAAATTCTCTACCGAAAGTTATTTAGGTTAATTCTCCTTCAAAAATTAAATGAAATACTGCGGGTGGGTGCCTGGGCCTGGTAGAGGGCTTGGCCTATGACATAATATACTCAGATTTACAGATAAATAAATATTAACTATCGTAACGTAACTACAAAACAACGCCTAACAGCATAAATGTGACTATGATTCTTTAGTACGTACTATAAGGTAACGATATAGTATTACTAATATGAAGAGTGTTACAGGATTACTTAGTCTACTAATTAATGGTATGTCCACAGGAAGAGAAAGGCAGGATAAATAATAATATATGCAAGATTTGTGTTGCGTAACGGTTAGTTGCAGACTATTTACATCATGTTATAGTGATTATGCTACTCTGCATTGTACGAGCTGCACCTTTCTAGCATGTTACCAGTAAAAGTGGGGTTAAAGAATACCTGTTTAATTTTAGGCGTTTGTTGTTTATTTTAACAGGGTCCTATACACCCGCAACTCAACCTTTATATTTCTAACTTATAAGTTATACCTATGGTGTAATAGTATTCCTGGCTAATAAATTAGTTATTTTGTTGATCAGTATGTTTGTTTCCTGCGTAGCTACAAATTTAATATCGGATGAGTATTTTCATAGTGAGTGTCTACCACTTATTTAGCAAGCTATTTTCAATACAATAGAGGAGCTGAGATAGTATACGGTAAGATTGCAATGTGTATAACTACTGATATTATGTGTACATGATAATGTTGTTCGAATTGAGTATTATCTGTAGTAAAGCAGTGTATATATAAAATAGGTATTAGTTAGACTTTCTCCGTGCTGTTGCGATATGGTTCTTGCTGTGTTGGTCTGGCTCTGGCTAAGGACTTGACTCTGACTGCGTCTAGCGTCGCTTGTGACGGTTTAATCTAGGAAATTGCGGCTCGCATTGCTTGCAACATTTGTTTCACTTAATGTCAAGTAACCGCTTCGTGCCACATGATGCTCAAGCCAACCAAATACCAAGGCTAAGTCAGGGAAGGCAGATCCGAAAAATACAGAAACCCCCCGAAACAAAAATTACAGCAGTCAGCCATCCCCAGGAATTATTTCTGTCCAATCCCCCATATAGCTTATTTATTATCTTCGGGAACTATAAACCAGGGATATTCACACTGCACTGCACTCCTACCATTTACCACCACCGCACACACAACACAACACATATATACACTTGTTATACATATAACTAAAATATATATTGAGGAAAATAGACATTCTGCTAGCTAGAGAGTAGATATCTGTACTGCAGGAAATCTTACATAGCTTTCTCATCTATTCACTACAAATGTAGAGATAGTAAATACAATACAATAGAATAGGACCATCATTGCAGCAGCAACACACGACCACATTCCTCTCCACGCTCTCTCTTGCATATATTATTACTTCGATACACATTTCCCTACACAAATGATACCTTTATTAGCAAGTAGAAATCTTTACGGGCTACCACGACTCTAATCCTTTTTAACTGTTAAACGGGAAACAGTAAAAACAAAAGGAGCAATTTTATTATCATAAATGCTATAATTTGAGTGCATTATCAACACATAACTTATTTACATAATAATCATTTTCTATCAAAATGAACAATTAAATTGTCAATTAACTTAATTGCTATTTTTTACTTTTAAGTAAATTTTTTTACGTGTAAGTTATCAATATAATATGCTCACTAACTACCATGAAACTACTAACGCTATACTTTTACTCTTAAATAAATGAATCTATATTTACTGATTTTAATGGATACAAACAGAACTAATGAAGTTTAATTATCAGTATCAGTATACTAACTATTAAGCTTAAATAAAGTCATTAATAATGCTGGGATGAGTATTAAAATATAGTTTAGATTCTTTAGATATGAAAGAGGAGTAAAATGTTAGGAGATACGATGAACTCTAGCATTGATTTTTTCTTACCACAGAACGTACCTGAAGAATCAGAGAGTTTGGAGTTCTCCTTGGAGGACTTTCCGTTAATATCGGACCCTATTTGAGATTTACCATTGGAAGGATTCACTCCATTCTCAGAGCCACTACCACTGTTTGTTCCGTTGTTATTGTTGTTGACATTTCCTTGTTGAGATCCATTCGACCCATTCGAACTGCTACTGGAGCTCTGTTTTTGTTGTGCCAGTCTCTCTTGCTTACGGAATTTTGCTCTGCGATTTTGAAACCATACCTGAAAATGACAAAAAATATTTGTGTTCATTTGCTAATTACAAGATCAAACAAACATTGAATATAAGCATTGAACTTACGCAATGTATTTAAAAAATGTTATAATAACTAGTAATAATGTAATGTCTATCAGTTAACATGTCATGTAGACTTTGATTACAAGCAATAAAAACTGTGAGCATCGCATTTGAAACATTGAAACAAGTTTTTTATGGGGAAAGTACAAGTAGACATGTGTAAGCCTAACACATTAATTCACAAGTCATAATACAAATATGTCATGCACAGGAATCATTGTCTGTGACAGTTCAGTATTGCTGGCCTTAAAAAGTGCTAATATTTTTATGCCAGCAGGAGCGACAGAGAAATTAGTGAGGATACATTTCGAATTCTAATATGAATGTATCACCACTGAAAAGTTGTTTTTTTCTTGTTGTAATGCTTATGTAGTCATTGCTAGGTAAGCAGTAATAATACATAAAAATCTAGGGTTGCTCATATATATAGCTAATCACTTTAATATTAGATTATGATACGTTATGAATAAATACTAGGGCACAAGGGCAATGTTTGTTACAGTAACAAAGTCATTATTTTATACGAGTAAATAGATTTAATAATACGTGTTCATTGTGTTGGTTGAAAATGATAAATACAGATGTACAGACTATTAAGTGGAGAATGGATAGTTTTGAGTGAGTGATTTCTGTGGAGAAGGTCCACAGATTGGAATTCAATAGATTCATAAGTACAGTACACAACACATCGTTTACTACATCCATCCTACCCAATTTAGAATAGATAGAGATATCAAAAGGTATTTTCAACTTGTCATGCCTATAGTTTTGTATGTGTATAAGTACTTAAAAGTTCTGGTCAATGAATTCACAGTGAGTTTGTCAGCTAATAGATTGTATATTTATGGAGGGATGAGATTTCGCTCTCCACATCTATATATTAATTCACTGCTACAAAATAAGTCCTCTCCTCTTTTCCTCCGTCCATGCAAAAGGTTACACCCCATTTGCCACGTTACGGTTAAACAACTACTTATCCCAAAATATATAGGAAATATACTATAAGGGTTTCAGTATGTACCAACAGCATATAATATGCAACGGGTATATATTTAGTATGTACTGTCTGGTCTGTATATAACTGCATATGAAAAGACTTTTAATGCAATACATATGTACACGGCACTGAGTTAAATAATAGTTGTACTGAATTACGTAAATCCATATCGGTGTAATTTTTTCCTTCCACATTATCCTATTGGAGTAGCTATTGTTTATGCTTGCAGACCCTTTATTTTCAAAGCCGACAAGTGTAAAGGAGGAAAATATATAAAAATAAGACATAAGTACATAAACACTGACACTACCATACCAACTACACTACACTACCTAGTTAATAATGTCCCCGTAAAGTAAAGTAAAGTAAAGTATGCAGAGTTTTACAGTCACGTAGTCACTTAACTTATGTATTACCAACTATACTTACAGAATTTTTGGATGCAGGGCAAGAGCAACTTAACCAAAGAAGTTTTATTGCCACCTGTCACTGTTGACTCAGCAAATTTGCACCCTACTCCCTTACGGATTCTTTCTCCAGTCCTATCCTCTGGATAAAACACTAATCTTTACCCAAGTGATGAATGTTTACTTCAGTTTTGAAAACATTGACACTGTGCTGTGCAATAATATATGCATATTATACATATGTATTCCTCAGATGTGTGTAATAGATAATCAAACAAATAGTCCCCAATAAATACTCATTATTAACTTCCCGACCAAATACTTCTCTGTATACATTCTTTTAAGTTCATATATCCAGATTTTAACACAATTGTGCACTATGGTAGATATATCAATAGTGTATTATTTTACACTGCATTTTGACTACCCTTTAACATAGTTTGCACCAAAAGACAGTTTTACAAGAAAAAATCTTGGCCGCATGTACTTGTTTCCTCTTATTTATAAATTTGGTTAACTAACATGATTTGATTAGCTATTCATTCATGACTTGACGGTCATTGTATGGATACTACCCATAGGATAGTATGTACATACAATGGTTTGAAGCCATGCAAAGGCAGAATAGGAATTGAATTGACTCATTGAGCTAATAACAGATAAGCAAATATGTGCTTAGCTGAATATATTATAAGGATTTATTTAGTCATGGCTTGACAAGGAACCAGCCAGAAGCTGAGTGATGTTTGTACAGAAAATATTGCCATGTGCGATGGACAATTTTTGATCACTTCAACGAATAACAAGATCACCCCTTTGAAGACGCCTTTACATTAGTTCCTCTTTTTCCTAGCGAAAGATGTAGTATGAAGGGATTGAACCTACATCCTCCACACCCTACTAAATATATAAATCCTTTTATAATGCGTAAGAGTGTAACACAGAATACCAACATGTTTTAGTAACAGTAATGATTAAATAAAATAGACATTTATCTACTATTACTGCCTATCAGTTGATATTCATATAAGAGAAGTCTGTTGTCGCCTGAATACGTATAAAGTGTTCTAAATAGTGAGTACAGTAAAAGTTAAGCAATATATACCTATATAATATATATTATAACAGAGGTAAATTTCATAAGTAATTTCAGACAAAACACAACTGTAGCTAGCAAAACAGACAATCAGTCATCAATACAGTAGCAATAGGACTAACAGTTCGGCCGTCCAGTCAATCCGTAACAGTAAAGAAGAAAAGAGAATTCAATGACTTTGTTTTCTGTTGTGGCAAGCGACCAAAAACACAAGTCATGAAAATCGAATTAGATTCTTTTAGTTGTGTCCTTATTTTTGCTATTAGCAATGTGTATTGTATTGTAGTAGGTATGTAGTACACAGAAAGGATATACGACACTGAATGTTTCCTCACTCGACTTGTCTATACACAAAATACAAGTGTAAGTAACGTCAATGATAAATGTCGCAAGTAAAGTAATGCTTCCGTGAGCACGTCATGGACCGTTCGACTTTTCGACACAGAGACAAATGTGTGATATTGATGTGTTCATCATACAAAAGCATTCTTTGTATTTTAGGGTCTTCAATTTATGTGTTGTATTATATTAGTATACTTATGTGTATGTAGGTTGTGGACCTTTAGAAGACATTGACCATTTATTTATTTATTACATATAATAATCAGGGATCTGTTGCAGATAAAATACAATCTATTGATTGTGATCCCTTACGTTATTTATCAGTAGGTTGTAGGTACACACTGGTAAAGAAAGCAGGTGCCTTCTATTTACTGTATGTACATGTAAGTATCTTAGGGTGCCCGACCCGTAGCGAAGAACATTTTAATATATTCAAGTCAAGTAACCAGCTCTGTAATAGTAATCCTTTTGAGCAAATAAGTTTTATTGAGCCGAGCACAAAGCTAACCTAGATCATTGTATGTAACTGTTAAACAAGTCATAGCAAACTTATAATGTTTGTTAGTATTAGCTCTAGTCAGAAGAAAAGAGGACCACATGTTCACATTCACTCCACCCTCTCCATTACTTTCTGATCTGATGGCATATGAATACAAAATAACACTCTCAAATCCACTTGCTTCCTTGCTTACATAGTTCTGTTCTGACAATCAGTCCTGATATACTCTCTTTGGCCTTTAAACATTCCTCCTGCTAATCCTGTTGGTTCACTTTAATTGTCACCGTGTCCATCCAGTTTTAGCCCAAATTTACAATTAAATACTTCCTACTATTACTATTATGTTGTAAAATGTACAAGACTACATAAAATATAATACCTACCTATAAAGAGACACAGATCAATGTAGATAAAGTATTTATTAGCACAAAGCACACAAATTGATCTTAGTTGCTGCAAGTATATACGTAGAGTTTAGGACATTTTGTCTAGTAGAGAAGGGAGGTTTATTTGATTCTTAACTTTTAGGCTGCCTTGTGTTGTGTATGTTCAAAGTCCCATGTCAAACTAATAGTAGTTACTATGTATTTAGTATGTTCATGAATGTGAATGTGGGTTTATTGGAACAATGGAAAGGAAAGCGTATTTAAATACAGAGAAGGGAGTACTTACTTAGTTGGAACATATGTAGCACCTATTTGTGTATTCATATATATAGAATTTGCACATCAGTTAAGTAGTCGTATGGTAATCCTAATGTACACCTTCAAATACTTACTACATACATATTAGATGCCGTTACGCAATAGAGCCTTACGGATTTATATTACCGGGAAGGGAATGTACACAGGGAGGAAGCCTACTCCTACTCCTACTACAAACACTAAACTGGAGGAAGTATCTTTAGTATCTAGTGAGGAAAAGTTTGCGAAGGGAATTTCACTGAAAACCTTTTCCAGTAATGAGTCTTCTCACTTTCTTTAGATAGACAAGGCAGGCGGGCAGGAACAATCCTAAGCGAAACAAGGCAGTTAGAGAACTCTAATGGCCATAAGATAATTTATCAAAGTCATCCAGCTGGTACTGCTACTACCTTAGCCTATCTGTTTATCCTGACATTACGGTATGTTAGCAGGGAGACTTACCACTTTACTCAAATGTAACAGTATTACCTACTGCTACATATTTAGGTACGATATATGCTTATAATGTAATGGCAGATCCCTTTACCCTTCTTGTACGTTGTACGAAGGGAAACTGCCTTTATAACGTGAAACTGTGTGGTAAACTAAAATTCTAAGAGGTTTCTACTACTAAATCTTAAGAAACATGTAAGTCTAATATAACCTGACTCGCCATTTTGTCATAAAAACTGACAGAGTGAGAATAGCAAGTTTACAATATTTGAGAAGACATTTTATAGGTATAAGTATTTTAAATGTAAGTATGTTTTCTTAGTATATAAGTATTAATATATACCTTAGTGTCTGTCTGGGGTTACTAAAACTTTGTAATAAGATAAGCAAAACACAAACATAAACCGCAACCAAAATGTGAGCCGTAAAATATCCTTAGGTTTTGGAAAAGAGATAAGTATACACAGTAGTCAATCCCATGTTATACTTTCTACTTAGGTACTTTCCCCAAAATTATAATTTTAATGAACTGGAACCTGCAACTTGCCCCCTTAGTAATTGTTAATATAATTGTAGTTAATAATAGTTAATAGTTAATTGTCAATTCTCTGGAAAAATTAACCATAGGATTTGAATATCTTCCCGGTTAGCTAAAATGAATTTAGTGAAAGGAAACAATAATAATTTTCATCATCAAAGATTATGCACTTTAAGAGCAGTCATAACGCCATTAAATTATGAATAGGGTATTAATCCTCGGTTTATGTTCATGATTCTTTCTTATATAACCAAGTACATTTATTATCCTAAATATGCTTACTTTCTACATACATATACTATAAAAATACGGATTGGGGTTACTATTGGTTATACAAAGTTTCCTAACTTCTCCCTGTACACTACTTATAATATACTTCTAAGATATATTCTACTGAAATATTTTCTCCACTCCTGCATCCAGTGCGAGCAAATTATTGGGTGCATTTACCTATGCGTACTTTAAGTATATTTAGTCTAAGCAATAACGGTCGCATGTGAACTATTATATTTCTGGGAAATTCAGGAATACATAGTAAACTGCATTTGGATATGAAGGCTAAAACAGTAGTTCAACTTTTTAAGATCCTGAACTGTATTTTTTTGGTAATGATATTGTATTATATTATAAGAAAACGATTTCCAAATCTTTTACGTTTTATAGAAAGTAATACATACCATTGGCTATTTTATATTGCCCACAGTAAAGGGAAACAGAAAATTTTAAAAGTAAATATTATATCACCTATTATATCAAATTATCATAAATAATTTGTTTAGGTTACGACGCAATAGACATAATTATTGAGTTACAGTAATTCTACATTAGGAACATCTTGTATTTAAGATAATGGCAATTTCAATGTCTAAGTCAAAGATTATAGAGAGGGTTTCACTTTGTATTGCTAATCTCCTCATTGTGTAAATTCTTATGCCCATAAAGTAATACTACCTATACAATTAACTTGTAAGTTTACTTTACCATATTAATTTCATCAGTTAATTCATGGGCGTATTTTTATTACAAATGTAGTTTGATTTAGGAAGTTTCGTGTTTTTGTTATTAAGCCATATTATAGTTAAGGATATAGAAGACTTATTTGAGAGAAATAGTACGCACAAGCATTTTAGGTACGTTCACCAGAACAAACATTTTCCTGTACGTTTACACACATACATGTGTAAGTATCTAACATTCTTAAACATGGTAAAAGGAGAAATATGGAAATGGTGAACATATATTTATTTGTACATAGTCACCATTCTGTGAGTATACATACTATGTTGTAGAAAAGAAGACATATTTGGCAATCGGGCCGTACTGTCTAGGTGTACAATATATTTCTAATGTTAAACACGTATTTTTACCCATGTGCCTTCTTGCCTAACCTTGTAGGGGCCCTACTGGCTAGGTATGAGCACTTGGGTCTCCTTGCCTGTACAGTTGGGCCCTACTGTTGAATGTGTGTTCTTGCCTACTACACATATAGTACATAGCTAACTACTGTACAGTAACAATAATGTTGGATAAATACTTGGCGTAGTAGAGAAGGAAGGCATGGAGATAGTATCGGTGCAGTGTAACTGATATCTAATTTTCTTAAGTGCTCAGGATGAGATCTCTGGTGCCGCTTTTGCCAGCAACACTTTAATCGTTTGCTGATGTCCCACCACCAGCTGATGCGGCTGCAACATCCGATATTTATTTCGAATCACATCCTAATATATCTCTAACGAGGGGCCCTGTGAAATATATTAGGTTAAGTACCAACTACATCTCCCTCCCTTGTCACTTGCATTTGCATTCATTCCATTTAGCTCATTCTACTTCCATAGATATCTCATCCATCTCAATGTTTCTATTTCAGTTTGCCTTCTCTTAGCAAATTACTGCTTTCCTTCCCTTTGCTTATCCTTCCTTCTCATCTCACTATATTATATACACTTGTACTGCATAGATCTAAGTATCTAAGTCCAAAGTCTACTGTATGTAGTGTAGTGGCTTGGTTACTATCTGTATTTACTCTCTATATATTTGTTGTGTAGCAAAATGCAGAAACCAGCCTTCCGTTTCCGTCACATCAGTTCTCTTGACTTCAATTCAACCAACTCCCAACCAACTCGCATTTACATTCTTTTCAATTTCCTTCCTTCTTTATTTATGTATTTTCCTAGGTATGTTATGCTGGTTCGGTATATTTATGTGTTTTTTCTTATATTTACGATTAGCACAAAATGTCGTTGTGCTTCGCAACTTTTTGTCCTGTGATTTCTTAGTTCTCGACTATTTGCGACATTTTTTAAATTTATTTGCGTTCAGTGTACCACACCTTAATGTATTTACTACTATCTGTTTTTGTGTTAATTCAACATTTAATTCATTGCCAAAAGAATTGCACTATATTTGCAGGCAGACTATGTAGTAGTTAGGGTTAAATAGCTAACATTTATATATTTTTTTCGACTCTTTAATGGTATTTAATTCGTGATTTGGTTAACCTTCAATTACTGAATTTTGTTACAAACTTATATCCTGCTTGGATATTATAGGACCACAATACGTAATCGAGACTTGCATTGCAGCAGGTGGTATCATATAAGTAGATACCTTCTGTGGATGGATTAGTGAAGATAAGTAGTCTTACCACGAGCAAGTCCACAAATCCCATTAAAGGATTCCAGAATTAAGTAGAGTTGCTTTATGGTCAAGTGGAAAACAAATCTAAGTCTTTATTTTCCATAATTTCCGTCTAACTCATTTTCATCTATTGAATTATCTTTAACAAGTACGTAAGTAAATAAACATATTATGTGTCCTAGTCCTAGCTAAGAATAAAAGTTAGTGTAATTGGTAGGTAAACCGGGTGCCATCCGTCGTAAGCAAACAATTACACCGAATTTGGATTAGCATTATATATCTAGGTAACTGTTTATAATAAGAAGAGTTCCAAGATACTTTGCTAAAGAATCTACCATTGTCTCTATATACAGATAGTATAATATACTTTGAGTATTAATTGCATACAGAAATGCTATGCGAAATGTAAGATGTATATATTGTGGAGATAGCTACACCTTGTACATTTAGTTAGCTAGACAGAAACATGTCCTTGATCGTGAATTGGTAGTAATACTATTGTTGAAAAGGGATTCAACCTAGTACTACGTACTACGTAATTATATAAATATACCTATATTATACTCCTATGTATATTAATGCATGGATTAGGCTCGGATGTCATAAAAGTATTTTATTGGGATAACACGCGACCAAAGTGTCTCTTTTCTAACACAAGGACAATGCGACGGACGGGCTCAGCCAGCACACAGGAAGAAAGTCTTTGCGCGCATCTAATTGGCTGTGAAATTATTGCGTGGTGGCACATTTCGTTGCACACTATCCACTCAATGGCCCTTTTGTATGTGGACAAGTATGTGTTTCCAACTTACCAAAGATGAAAGCTTAATCAGGAAAGCGGAAAATCGTGAATTTGTTTCACTTTTCGTGGGATTTGTGATACAAACTCTAAAATTCAAGTACCTACTGATAAGCATACTTAATGTGACAACTATATCTGTCACAGCCGAATTTGCCTCATTCATAAAATATGCTCATGACATTGCAACATCATTGTTTCGTTGGTAAACTTTGCTCTCCAATGATGATGAACATGACAAACATATTTTAGATGAATGTCCTAAGTTGACAAACACATAAAATAATCGAGTTTATACTTGAAAGAGCATTTATATGTTGTAAATGTCTGTGTGTTATTGCTACAGTGTGTATTTTTTTATTTTCTAATTAAACTCCATGTACTATGTACTATAGTAGCAGTATATCTTAGGTTCTCAAGCGAAAGCATAAAGGCAAGACCAATTTTACCTAATTTATATGAGTTGCAAACAAACATAAGTTGTAAGTACATTACATTTCACACAAATATAATATTATTATTAACAAGCAACATTCAAAGATTCGCATTACTAAATTTTAACCATGCCACTGTGTATTCTCTACTATCTCTACTACTAAATATAATGGTACATAACTGTTTACGTAAGTAAATATGTATTTAGTTGGATAACTGCGCAGATGAAATATTCAAGAAACAAATATTTATAATACTGACCTGCACTCGGGCTTCTGTCAAATCAATTTTCATGGCAATCTCTTCTCTCGTATATATATCCGGGTAATGTGTTTCCTACAAAATGACAGATTTAGTTAGCAAACAATAAGTCATCACTCCAAATTACGCTGCCTAAGTTTTCAATTGAAAACCAAAACAATTTGATTAAATACTAAAAATACCGAATTCATTCACAGAACAAAACAAAGGATTTTTATTAGCGTGTTTTATTGCAGCTACATACGTAAACAAGAAATGTATCAACAAATTATTTGCTCACGGAACGGAGCCTGCCAAAATCTTTGGAAACATAATAAATCAATGTAGTAGAATAGGTACCTGGAACGCTCTCTCCAATTCTTTAAGTTGGGCAGACGTAAATGTAGTTCGGATTCTTCGTTGCTTCCTCTTCTCCGTGAGAACTGAGGTGGCATCTCCTCCGTACATTTTGTAACTCAAGCTTGCGGCTACAAACAAATGATGAGGAGAATCTGTAAGATATTTTCTGAGTCAATAATTAATTTGATACGTAAGCGAATATAGATACAGATATAATTTACTGCTGACGCAACACATTATAAATCAACATCAATACCAATGGACTACTGGCAGTTGGATTTATCTTGCAATAAAAATAATGGTTGTATCTATTTTTATGCATAATTATCATGCATTATTATTATTTATGCGCACTATGTACGTATCCTAGTATACTCAAGTATTGTTTTGTAGATGAAGGCTACATCGTAAGCAAATCCAACAAACAACGTCGAGGAATGTTGGTGCGCCATATTCGTAAGGAATTATGGTGCTTTTTCATGTACTAATATAACAGATGCCATTTAATGACAGTGAAAAATTCTAGGATGGACATTATATCTTGTACGAAATAGTACACGTTGTCTATATAATTCTATTACAATTGCTGCGCTTCTAACTCCATTAAGTTGGTACTTAATATTAATTTCAGGTCAAAGGTTCATGTTACATTGTACTAAATATACCATTTCAATTGCATTAACATCATAATGTACATCCTAATTATAGTATTCGATTCACTTTGTAACAATAGTGCATGTATCTGTAACTCTCATATCTCCAAATTCTAACTACTATTGTAGAAAGTGTCACTATGCCCCACAGTGTCAAAAATGAAAAGCGTTAACACTGCTGTGATTCTATTTAGTCTAGCTAATACGTGACATCTTTAATCTAATTTTTAATAGTTGTGTGTTGTTTATTGCATGATGAACATTACTACAGATAATGTATCAGCACCATAATTAATAATATCACATCATACTAAAATTATTTGCTTCTAAAAATGTAGGATTTTTTCCTAATGATTATGATTAGAAATAATAGTTTCCAGCTGTGGGTTTCCTACGCAATTTGCACATCAATTATATTTTGAGATATTTTTTTCAGCTAAAATTTCTTTCAAGTTATCTAAAAATTGTTACTTCATTAACATAGTAGATTTAATAATCAATTTTAAATATAAAGCAATATATTAAAAATATTGTGGCTTTGGCCATATTAGGAATTATTTTTACCATTTAAAAAGGCTTTCCGCTTTTTAAGTTCTTGTAATGTTGTAATTTACAAATTGCTGATGAGCAAGTAATACGCTACATTAAAACTTATTAACTCTAGATTTATTGCAAATTAAATACATAAGTAAGACATCAAAATTTTAGCTCCCTCAAAATTTGAATTCCACGACGATGTTGCATGACACGAGTATCTACATTCAACTACTGTGCAAACAACAAAAGTTTTTATGGAATTGTGGTACAAAATACTAAATATTTTACCTAGGCATATGGTATACACAATACAAATATTTTCTCCTGTTTATTGAAGCAGGAAAGAACTAGGCTTCATATATTTTTAGTTGTATTGAGAAATCTATCAAATAATGCCACCTAAGCTTTATATTTCTTAAAATATATCTTTCAAGCTCTATGGAATAGAGATTAGGACAAGTACAGATATAATAGGTATGTAAGCAAAATGAAAAAATCCATATGTACTAATAGACTGCAATCGGTTATCAGTTTCTAGAAAGTATTATGATCGTGCAAACAGTGCGCAGTGCTTTCTCTTCCTTTCCCGATTTTTCATCCGCATCCTCCGTTGGTAAGAATGAATGGTAAGAAATGAGAAATGCCCGTAGTGAATGGTGCTGACGTGTAAATGTCTCTAAAATGGAGAAACCTTCTGGTTCTGCTCTGCCAGTAGGACCCTCCACATTTGTCTTACCTTACCCTATCCTCATTCACTACGTACAACATGGATATGTCTTCAAACACAATACCTAAACAGGCCTACAACTACGACTACAACTACGGCAACTCTAAGAATCAAGTGAATAATATCCATGTCCAATACTAATGGGGACAAAATCACTCTTTCACTAATTCTAACTTTGTCTAGGACTGAACAGATTTGTTTCTTTACTTTCCATAATATCTGTATACCTCCGTATTGTATGTAATCTTCCTTGCTTGAAATGTCATTTGTTATACACATCGCCATTTCTATATCCCTCGGCAAAGTTCATAATTGATGCAACAATACAGAGCAATATTTGCTATAATTGTAATAATAAGTATAATAAAAGTCCACATAGGGGACGATGAAACTTGTAAGATATATTGTAAACTAAACTCACCTTCGATAAATATAATTTCCACATTAAAAGTTTAATCACTAAATATACATGGCTCTGGCTATACCTATATTATTGAAAAGATCAAGTAATAAGTAATAGTAGATAAAGTAAACTAAATATCCTCTATAATTAGTAATCATCATGTAGTGTACAGTGTCACAAAATTATATTGCATCAAAACAGAAAGAAAAACAAGATGCTTGTAAAAAGTTAAACTAATTATCAGAATTATGGTGCATGGGTGAAGGAACTTGAATCAGAAGAAAGATTATTGCTATTATTAGCTTCCTATAGTTGTACGCATGTATGAACGTATTTCTATTATTAGTTTAGGAACGAAGGAAAGAAGAAAGCATCTCTGCCTAAATATAAACACAGCATGTTTATGTACTATTGCTGTGTACACTTTTAAAGTTATAAATATGAGAAGGTCTTCCCCAAAGAGGTGATCTTATAAACATGTCTACATAATAAGTATAACAACATAAGAAGAGTAATAAATGTTGATCTCGGGATGGAGGGTTACTAATCGTGAATTGGATTCATTCAATCCTTTGCTCCACGCTTGCTTGCACTTATTGCATAAATATGTACATGGTTTATATTATTATAAGCTATTGTCTTGCTATCTTCATCTTTCTCCTGCTTCATCCACATCTGACTGACTGGTTGGATCTAGATGGATGCAGCATTCAACCCTCATTGCATCTCATCTAATCTAATATTGACTGCAACTCAACTGCCATGTGTAGAAGGCACGTACCCTCCACTGTACTATACAGATAGTACACTTTCTCTGTCTCTCTCTAGATAAGATCTGTCTTAGCCTTAGACGCGTAGCATGTAGATCCTTACTTGTGTACGTACTTGTATTTGTAGTACGAATGTTGTTATATTCACTCTTTCATCTGAACATCACTACCAGCAAAACCAAACCAGAGAAACCTTAAGTACAGATATGACCATAACATAACACAACATAGAACATAACATACTCGAATGTTCATCATAACCTGTTCGTTTAAACTCCATCTTCACATCGCAGACATTTTATTACTTACTAGCCATCACATGTTTACAGAGATGAGATAAACACTAGAAACTGGAACTTAAATCTTTCCTTAGAGAAAGTAGGTACACTCTCAGCGTTATTCAAACACACGAGGGACACATACTTACTACTTACTCTAAATATTAGCTAAGGGACACAGCAACTATTTATCTCTGGACAAGTCTTAGGTTTAAAAATACATACCTAGTTATTATCTTAAGTTTGAGCTACAATTAGTATACCTTTAGAATAAATATTTGTAAAAAAAATCTCTAAAAAGACATCTGTAAGCAATTCTATAGGAGAATAGATTGACTTGTAAAGAATTTGGTTCAACCTTGTAAGTTCATAGCGGGGAAAGATGAGGCAGGGTGGTGTCTTTGTTGATCGTGTCTCATAACTCCACATTGTCCACCGGTTCCCATTCCAGCCCCAGGATAACCTCGTACATTTCCTGGTCCATATCTATATCCTCCAACCTAAACAATACATTAGAACCCAACCGATTTTTTACTTATTTGTCATTTTTCCTTTAATTTTTTATTTATGCTGGTACAATATTATAAGAGAGATTGTTCATTTCTTTAATATTTGTTTTTCGATAAATAGAAATTGTTTAAAGAGTGTATTAAATATTTATGTAGTAGTGTGTAGTATAGATGAAATCACATAAAAATATTTCACAACTATTTAGTATGTATACTTATATACATAGAGATAGAAAATTCATGGTCACATCAAGTTTGCATTATATTTATGTTAACGTGAAAATCCAAACAGTAAAGAAAGTGGGTAGGTACTTCTAAGGAACTAGAAATAGACACTGACGTGAGAGGAAAGTTGGTTTATGTAGTGTTTTGGTTTGTGTGGAGTAATGTAAACATGTGAGAGAGAAAGCTGACCTGAGCACATGCGGATAGGTCAGCATAAGAACATGCCATATTAGTGAGAGCGGCAGCGCCTGCAGCAGCCGCCGCTGTGTCCATTGACCCTGTGACCCCGAGACTACCAGCCAATCCACAAGATTGTGGATCAAAGGAGCTGGCCTGATGATGATGGTTTATGTAGCTGCTATAATCCATATTGGCGAGAATAAATTCGTTTACGAGAGAGTCACTTTACTGGATTGGAAATCACTTGTGTCTACTTTTCACCTTCACGAAAAAAGTTGTGTTGTGTAAATTATTGTTGTGCCGCAGAAAATATTGTAAAGGGCCTTAAGTACTTTTGATTCAATTTATTTGTTTGAGAATGTGTGAGACAAAATTGGAAAGATTCACAAAGAGGTAAACTGCACTGTGTCTTTAAGGATATTTGTATATGGACTTCAAGTTGATGGAAAGTAGAAAGGACTAGAACAATATACTTTGTAGTATAATTTTGGTGAACTTGTAAAAATATTGTTAGCAAGATAAATGGTAACTTGGTGAAATAGTGTTATGTAAATAGCTGCAATAAAGTATAATTGAGATGAGCACTGGAGTTTGTATGACGTGACGTAAGGTAATGTGATAATGTTTGTGAGAGATCGTGGTCACTAACTCAATTGCAGAGAAGACGGAACTCGTCGACACAGAATATTGTGAGACAAAGTGGAGAAATGTTTCAAAGTGCGTGTGTTAGAAGTGAGTTTATTTAATAAAATAAATTGTGAATATCCTTCGTGTCCTTGTGCACTTGATAAAATTCAAAATGGGGCAAATTTCATTAGATGCACACGGTAATTATATTTTGAGGCCTCTTCGCTAGGATTTTTCGGGGTTTGTTGCCTTCACAAGATTATATAAAATAGTCTTTACGATAACCGAATTTTGCTGTTAAAACGTTCGCCTCTAATTCAATTTTGAAGCATTTCGGCCTTTATAAGATCACTATATTCGCCACTACTGAGATAGCGGTGTGGGGGGCGGGCAATGTTTTCCGGAGGATGGGCGGAGTCCCTTCTTCCTCTCCGACCAATCCGTATCCCTAACTCTCATCTCTACACACTCACTCCTCTTCCTCTCTCTTCCCGTTCTCTATGTATCAATATAGCTCATGGCTCATACTACTAGGAAAGCAACCTTAACAAAACTACAGGAAACGAAGACTAAACTAATCCGCATCCCGAATGTCAAGTGCCCAGACGGACGGATTCTTTCATTCTCTCTCACTCTCTCCTGCCTCTCTCTTATGTGTACACATACATACATACATATTATGTACATATATATCCACACAATATAATATTATTTAGGTAGGTACCTAAACTAATGTATTTAGTTTCTCCTATATACATCCGTAGTAGTTAATCTTGCGCTACCCTTACGCTACATACATATGTAATTCTTGAAACAAAAACAATACAATACCCGATGCCAACAAAACCAACCAAACCAATATCATTTCACAGAACACATCTATTCTCTTCTTCTCTCCTTTCTCCCACTATCTCTATTATGAATGTGTACTGTGTTTCTATTCTACTGTATCTTGCATGCCTACTTTTCTTTTCCTTAGCAGCAGTAGACTCTACTACCACAAATGTGTTCTATACTCACGACATTATATTCGAAAATAAATTCAATCTTCTTACTTATCTCATATACCCAATCTAAATATCTACTTAACCAATATCAATGATTTTTATCTTCTTACTTACATATTGGTATACTGCATAATGAGAATATGAAAATGATGCATAGCAAGACGGGAACTATTTAGCACACATATGGAACATTACTTAGATTGTAAACCAAAAGATATGTATTTATTTGTAGAAATGCACGTACGTAGTATTTAGGTAGCTTTACGCATTAATAACTACCAGCACATCGTCTCCATTATAAACATTTATAGATATTTACTGACAATGAGTAGAAAGAAAAATAATATACTTAAGGAATAAAAATGATTCTTTCCCCCTGTATCTAAATGTAATAAACCTTTTATGTGTCGTCATGATATTCTCTAAGAGCAGAGATACAAGTATAATGTTCGTAGGTATCTACATACATAACCTACGTAACATCTATAAGCACTCTCGGTGAAGAAAAATTGAGTCCATTTCACAATCTCCCCGCTTTCTTTTTCATAAGGATTTTTCATATTTTCAACAGGTACCTTGCTGGATAGTACAGTTATCTTATTACATACATTTTACTACAGTATTCTCTCTCTAACCTAAGTATATCGCCTAAGTGTATAGTACAACACAACTTCTCAAGAGTACAACACATCAGACGTTTACAAATACATTTAGGTATGTAGTCGCAACTTGTAAAGCCTGCCTGGTCGTTCACATTCACATATACTCATGCTCGCAACGTGTACAGAACTATAACATCTACAATCTACATCCACTATGTACAAAGTACAATGCACACGCCTTCATAAATACGGAAAAAGTAACTCTTCTTTAGAAGTGCATCGGGTTTTTCATCCCATTTCCTTTTCCCTTACCGTATGTAGCTTACATTATTTCATCTTATGCTTTCATTTTCAACTTATACTATATATTGTTCTTATGCAGTAGGGATTCTATAGAAAGCAACAAAGGATAGCATAACAGTTGTAAATGGGTATCTAGAGAAACTATTTCAAATACATGTTCAGGTATCACAATTCTTAAAAGTGCCAGCCAGAGCCAGTGCAGTGCGGGATTCTTGCCTCACTTTAAGACAGTTTTCTTATCGAGTTATGTAATGTTGTGCAATGTATGTAAAATTCAAGTTAAGCTCAAGCTCAACTCCGCGGTCTATCCTCTCGAGAAACTTATGTAGTAGTTTACCCAAATTGCCCGTAGACTTTCATATTTATACTTATTATTACGGCACCATTGTATCACTTCTTTTCTCTCAGCAACTGTTATTATTATTGTCGCGGTCACCATAATCCTCCTGCAATGTTCAAATGTTATCTTTATATCCATCACTTTCTCGCACCATCTCTTTATATTTACTGCTCACTTACATTTCTACTTGCATTAAGACTGATTTTTATAGCTGTATGTGTGCACTGTGCACTTCTAATTTATCTCACTCCTTTTAACAAATTTTGCTTCACTTCATATGACAAACAAACTATGTTTATTTAAAGTAGATGTACAGAAAATATATTTGGTTGTATATGCCCTTTTAGAAGGGATTTATTTATAATTAAACGTAAAAATATCTTTACATGGAATAAACCATTTGGCAATGGGTGTCCCTCTGTATCGCCAGTGGACATTATGTAAAGCCCAAAACCCAAACTGTACTGGTTTTGTTGATGAAAATAGTTTAAATGACATATTAGAGACATTTATCACTAAATCCTCACAAAATCTCACATTGCCCCATGTATGGGGTGTATTAAGATTCATATTTGAATTCCTTACGTCAACAGCTTTCCAACGTTACTCCACTTGCGATATGTTTGTATTTAAAAAATAAGTAAGCGTGGCCACAACTCCATGGGGGTGTGGCCGATGTGGCCCAAAAACACTTACAAGGTTACTTTTGACCTCCTCTTTCGAATTCTGACAACAGAATTGAAAAATTCGACGCGTTCGAAAGTTAGAGCGTGGACTTACTTACTGAATGACTGACAGCATTGGTGAAATGATAGTATCTGGCGATACTTAATAAATAGTAACAGTATATATTGTTTTTATATCCATTTTTAGAATACTGTTATTTTATCATGGTATTATCTAGTATGGCAGTAATATTTTTAAATGAATATCACTTACTGTTACGAAAATAGTTTTAAAACTTCTTTAATTATATTACAAAAATACGCAAATAAGTACTAATGCTTAAAAATAAATCAGGTCCAATAAATATTTATTTTTTCAATTGCAAAACACTTGCATCAATTCGTATACATATTATGGCCTTTCTTATAAAACGTATGCTGTATTCAGAGTGGCTGTAGGAATGGATGCATAGTCCACCTACGACATTATGATTATGCTTACTTGACAACTTTGTTTAAAATAATTGCACGCCTGTAATAGTATTTGTTCAAAGCTTACTTATTTCCCAACTTAGTAAATAGATAGATAGATTTCAGTTGACTACATAATATTTTGTTGACACATGAATTGAGCTTTACTACATTCAACTCTGTCTATAAATATGCTACTATTATATACTAACTATTTATTCGTTTAATGAATGCCTTGGAGACAGGAGATAACTATGTATATAAGAGGAGTAAGTATTTATAACAATAGGCTCTTAATACACTTTATCTGGTAAATAAATACGTAACATGTGCCTAAATGCCATCACAGGTGGATATTATTACAATAAATGAGATTACTGTTTGTAAAGTTTATTTTTATTTTGGTAAATAGCACTTGACGTTTATTAAAGGAGCGATATGAATGCTAAATTGAATGTAATAGGAAAAAATATTAGATAAAGGAGAGAGGGTAGTAAACTATTATGTACGTACCTATTACATGAGAGAAGTGTACAGATTTTTAGCTTGTGAGCGCGATGGAATATATGATGAGCATGGAAGTAGCTAGCAAGTACGGATGGGAAAATTGAGCATACGGGTAGAGTTGGGAAGAAGTTTCAGTGTAAATGATACGGTTGTTTGTGTGGAGTGCGTCCGAAGTGCCGAAACCAAAGTGAGAAGGGAATAGCGAATAAATGTTGAGGAAGGAGAGTGGACTGAATTGAAAAGTCAAGTGAATTGGGACGGGAGACTGGAGCGGGCAGAGGACGGAGTGAAGTAAAGTAGGAACTTA
The DNA here is from genome assembly GCA_034694165.1 of Tomocerus mixtus. Classification (NCBI taxonomy): domain Eukaryota; kingdom Metazoa; phylum Arthropoda; class Collembola; order Entomobryomorpha; family Tomoceridae; genus Tomocerus; species Tomocerus mixtus. The sequence continues at coordinate 39,116 of JAQFYC010000901.1, forward strand.
AAACGTGAATTACACGGCTGATTATGAGGAATCGAATAATGGGATTTCCCATGACCTGATGTTTTGATGTCCATATGTGGGGTCGTGTCAAGTGGGAATTAGGAATGTGTGAGAAGTGGCAAAAAGAAGTCGCGTGGTCGACGCTCTGCTCGTCCGTGTGATCTGCGGAAGTCTAATTCGAAACAACACGGATGTTCAAAGGACCGCACACGCGTCACAATGACATCTCCTCAAAGTTATCAGATTGACGATGATGATGTGATTATAGGAGTCTGCGACTCTTCTTCCAATTTCAATCCCAACCAGCCATTCCTACCTATTTACGTACTTGTACTATACTGTACTACATAAATGTACTTCGCAGTAGTAGAGTTGAAGGTGTCTATTTACGCAGATAATAATTTTGTTATTGTTTATCACAGTTTCTCGTCTCACAGTCTCTTCTGCTCCTTCACATCAAAACAACTCGACTCCCTCAATACAATTCTACTTCTCGTCTCTCCCTGCTTACCAGACTACTATTTCAATTGGCATGATGGCAAATATCTCAAGGGAAATGACAACAAAGAATGTCTACTGCCTACACACTTCATTGATCTTTTCACTGCCGGCCAAAAGACACACACAGAGACAGAAGCACTGAACATAACTTGTCTTCCTTTATTCTTTTCAGTCAGTTAATTTCATCCGGGCGGCTCGACGGCCACCAGCCATCTACACAAACTCATACACCACATTAAACTATTTAGACATATATTTAGGTACTAGGTACCCATTACATATTACTATAATATGAGTAGGCTACATTTTAAATACAATATATTTTAACATTCATTTTCTTCCCAATTTACTCTTCTCTTGCATTTCAAACAGAATATATTAATGGTTCCATTAATACACAGTGATAGTATAATATATATTTCTATGCACAGTGGAAACTCTGTGCTTACCTTTGTAGTTTATACATTTAATGTATACCTTCAAAGCTTTCCCTTAAAATTACAACTGTAACTGTGGCCATGACTGTCCAATAAAATACGAGGAAATCCTAAAATTATTATGATTCAATAAATACTATACGTACAAAAATGTAGAAGATTTATTAATACATATAATCGGAGTAATGATAATGTCAGCAATGAAATACTAGATCCCACAATGCAAAAGGTTGACCATATATTTATACGAAATATATATTATGTGCCATGCTATATATTTTCTAAATGGAATTGTGTTCTATCTGCCGAGTGGGACATTCTTCTTAACACTGTATTTTCAAAGGGCATGAATTCTCATGGGATACCCAAAGTCTCTTCTTAATTGCTCCGTTTTCCTTCAGCTTTTTAACCCTTAGATAATATAAACTACAAAAAACGCACACGGTATTTCATATAATTTCTCAAATGTTGTATAAATATATGCTTTCTGGATACGCATTTAGTTTACAAAATTCCATGTCAATACTCATCACACTCATTCTAGAATCGCAGTAATTATATTTCCATAATAATAATATGTAAAAATGGCACATCACAAGAAAGCGTCATCTTTGAATAGATTTGTACAGCGAGAAAATGAGCACTAAAATACTTTCATAGACTAGAAATTTTCATTTTGTAAAACGAAGCAGCAAAATAGGCGTTTACACACAAGCATAGAAATTGCCATGAGATATCTCAGCTTTTGCTTGTGTGGTGATACAAATGAAAGTTGGGTAAAACTAGACTAGTGTGAGAAAGAGAACATACAAGATAGTGACTTACTGTGGAATTGTTTGCAATGTGCATGCATAACATACCCTATTACTAATAAAACCTATAACATGTGCATACTAGCAGTATTGTGGAGTGTAAGTAAAAGGAAGTGAGATAGATGAGGAGAGAGATTTTGAGAAAGGAAGAAGGAGTTAGAAGTTACATTAAATGGGAGAAGAGAAGAAGATGAGTACAAATATTATGAAGAAGAACTGCCTTCTATGCTGATATATAGTGAGTACGTATACTATAAGTAAGTAGTGACTCTGCCTAATAAATGGTAATAGTATAGTATGAAGCAAGTAGTAAGTAGGTGGGTAACTATCGTGCCATATCGTTGGTTTGTGTGGCATGGCAAAGGATGGGACATAGAAAGTGAAAAGGGAACCGTTTGCGAAGGAAGGACAGAGAAAGACGAGTCAAGCAGAGACAGTTTGCCGAATTAATTTTTCCGAGTGGAATGCTATCATTTATTCATGACGGGGAGCACTATAACTGTGATTAAACTTAGAGGGGGCAAACTCCATAAAAACTACAGATCCACTCATAACTACTCGCCATATTATTCCCTTCGTGACAATTCTGTAATTAACTACAAAGTATGTCCTCATTGAAAATTTATTATGATGGTCTATTCAGTCCTCTTCTGTCCTGGTCTGGCTGGAGTTACCTCTTTTGGATGAATGCGTCCGTCCGCCTCTCATCCTCCTGCCTTCCTTTCCTGACTCACTGAACTATCTCGCCTTGCTCCTCCACTCTGGACACAATCCTTCTATCTTTGCTATTAGTATCTACTGAATATATGCAATGTAGTAATCTCTTCAACTTACCTTAAGATATTACTTTACATTTACAGATAAGTATAACGCACATAATAATCACAGATTGTGATAATACTTACTTATAATAAAAACTCCCATTTTACTTATAACATGGGTAAAGTATGTTTGCAGTTTGTATTGGAACTTCGTTTAATGAATTCCTTATTAATATTACTATTTAATTATTGCATTGGTCCAAACTATCCTTAGTATGGATCAATCTACACTTAGCAATTTATAGTGCACAGTAGTAACAAACTGATTTTGATAAACCAATACAGATTAATCTACGAGAAAACTACCCAATACATACTGAATTTTCCCAATTCACTTAAATGAACTTGCATTAAGTTTACCCTTTGCTTGCTTACTTGTACAATTGTATTTTCTCCTGAAGTTTGTAACGTTCCAATACAAACGCTAACATGGATCATTTCTTCATCAGCCATTAAATCACTTAAATGGGGTGTCACTTCACCATGACAAACGGCATCCAAAAAGTTTAAATACCTAAATACTCATATTAAATACTATTATGTAAAATGTGATATCGTATGCATTGAACTTTATAATATCAGAAGCATACTACAAATATTGGCATATAGGTGTCATGTCAATAATTCCCATTGCATTCAATTGAGTCTCCTTAGGTGGTTACTACTATTTCTCAATAAGTCGTCGTACAATGTTGACAAATTAGGCGGAGAAAGTAATTACACGCAGTACAACAAGGCCAAGGCTGTTCCAACTTTCTCTTTAGCTAGGAATAAATGTAAAGATGCACGAACAATGGTCATCATTTGCAGCTGTGGTGTCCAGAAAGGAAAATTGTAAACAAAACATAAACTTCGTTTACATTTAATTAGTTCTGAGATGATTTAAACAATGTTTTTATCATTAAAAGATATTTTGGTATAATTGTGTGTAAAATAATTCATAAAGTAGCTGAAACATGATTTTTATGCCCACTCTGGCAAAGTATATATTGCTCACGCTGGCTACGAATTTCATTTGGCAGTGTTGAGATTGTGCTCCTCCATACCTACTCCTTTATATTGGTTTTATTTAGCTTGCTATTACATAGTGTAACCCTTATAAAGTTATAGTAGTCTGTTGGCTTAGGGGTATTTTATAGTGATTCAGCCAGCTAGAGTTTCTTTTGGAAGCCAAAATATTTGTCACTTGAGGTTGCCTTGAATCGATTGGCTGTGGAGGCTCGGAGAAAAGAGATATGGAATCTACTGGATATCTAGCAGAGAGAATGAGATGAGATGAGGATGAGAGAGTGCAAAAGAATAGAGTGGAAAAGTTGAGCTTGGAACGAATTTGAGGTAGGGAAATGGTCTAGTGACTGCAGTCTCTCTGGTGTTCCCGTAGCTTGTAGCCCCCAGCAAACACGGCTTCATCTGTTTGCTCAACTAACGAGAACCAAGACGAAAATCAAGTTAGAGACTAGAGAGAAAAGTCAACTGTGACTTCATGTTGACATTTTATCATACACTAACCTAACCAACTAGACTCTTTCCTTCTTCTCGAGCTGACGATGAGCACAGGAGAGAAACAGAAGGAAACTCAGAGCTGGAGACCTGCCTGCTCTATCTATCTATCTTAACTAATGCTATGTCTCTATTAGAATAGTAGAAGGGAAGCAATTGTAGCACTATTTATATATTATGCTCTCTGACTATCTCATCTCAGTCAAAGTGTACTATATAATGTACGTACACTACAGTGCACTGCACTATCCTGTGCGTTTGTAGACTAGAGACGTGTACCAACTCGTAACCCAGTCTAGTTGGGTTTGGGTTGTTTTATATAATGTGGGTTTGGGTTCTTATTCTTATTAGATTGGGGTTTACCTATTTTTGATTTCAATATTTCATGACGAAATAAGTAAACGTAACGTAAAATATTAAGTTATTAGACAGGACTTTACACGAAGCTACGATTAGATAGACAAA